>CAUYQV010090963.1:0-13613 GCA_963574575.1 Galagoides demidoff | reverse complement strand
CTAGGGAAGAACACAAATGGGGAGCTAAATACACAAGGGGACTCAGTGGAAGAGGCCACACACATTTCAGGAACTTTTAGTACTTAAATTGTTGTCTAAAAAAACCACAATGCTGCAGCCCAATTCATAATTGCTAGCTCAGCTCATGGAAGAAGCCCAGGAGCCCATCGATCTATGATCAATAAATTGTGGTATATGTATACCATGGAATACTACACGGACCATCCATTTTAATTTAATCATCTTCTTAAAGACTTACTCAAAATATAGTCATATCCTGAGAAACTGGGAGTCAATATTTTAGCATAGAAATTTGAAGAGGCACAATTCAGCCCATAACATTATATTTGCTTTATTTCTTCCCATAGGTATAGATATAAGTATATTGACTTGATGATCCATTTGAAAACACAGACATTATAACATCTTACCCCTAAATAGTCACCTTATATCCCTTAACAATGAGGATAGTCTCCTACATAACCTAATATCATTTATCACATTGAAGATATGATAAATGTGTATTTATCCATGTTCAATTTACTCAATTGTTTAGAGAATTCTTTATGGCTGTTTTTATTTACTTGAATAATAATCCAATAAAGTTCATAGTTATTTTAAGTGTAGAACAGTCCCCTCCTCTCTATGTCACATCTGTTGTTTTTTTTTTTCTATGATGTTGACTTTTGGAAAACCCTACACAGATAATCAACAGAATATGCCACATTATGGATTTGTCTAATTATTTCCTTATGATATCACTTTAACTTTTTCCTTGCCATACTGTTTATATAAACTAGAAGCTAGAGGTTATAGTTCATCTGCAAAACTGATTGAATGGTGCAATCTGCTTCTCCTCCCCTTTACTCTGGGCCTGGCTACGTGACATCCCTGGGCTGATGGGACATAGGCAAACATGACACAAGCAGATATGTGCTTGTGCACTGGAGCTTGCCCATCCTCACTGTTCTTGACAGTTCTGTGACTCTCAAGGTTGCTGCTTAAGGTGACAAAGTCATACCTATTCCTTCATGAGACATCAAGAGTGAAGCCATCTTCAACTGACTGGCTCCAACTGGAAGAATCACTTATCTGACCCACAGAATAGTATATAGTAATAAATGGTCATTGTTCTAAACTACTAAGTTCTGGGGTGATCTGTTCTGTAGCAAAAGTAATTGCTGCAGATATAGAAGCTTGATCAGAATTCAAGTTTTGGCAGGAATACCTGATAGATGATCTGCATGCTTCCATCACACATCACATCAGAAGGCCCATGATGTTAATAGAAGGCTTATATTTGGACTGGTTAAATGTGGATTAAGGAAGACAGATACCTGCTTAGTCATTTCTCAAGTTAGCTTCTGTCCTGAACTTTAGTACAATTAGGTCATCCTTCCATCACCAGAGTTAGAAGAACGCTAATGGGGACAAGTGTTGATGTTCAGAGTGACCCATGCTGAAAGGCGGCCACAGCATTTGTCAAGAGGAAGAAATCTTCTCACCAGAGTGTAGCTGCATATGGCATTATTCTAAAACAATGCTGGATGGTATATTTCTAAGGACTTATTTTACTCTGTTTTAGAGTTACACAGATTCCCTTCTTGGTAGACAAAATCCAGCTGATATTTTAAGATGACTAAATGGGCAACTATGGCATCCTTGAGCATTTAAAACAAGCGGTTGTATTTAATACAAGAATAAAAGGAGAGCTTCCCCTGAGTACCATCGAAAGATAAAGAAATTGCTAAATTATGGAACCGTTTGACCAGAGCTGAAATTGAATAAGAAAAGACAAAGAAAGGGAAACGAAGAATAAGAAAAAAAGAAACCATTTGTACTGATCGCCTCCAGTGCCCTGGGCCACCTGAGGGTGAAGGGAGGCAGCACCACTTGAGTAATCCAACATCTGGGGCTCTTATCAAACTCCAGCCTTTTTTTTTTTTTTTTTTTTTGGTCATTGAGAGAATCCATCCCAGAGAAAAGGAAATTTAGGAGCTAAATAGCTGACCGCAGATCTATTTATTTAAACGAGTATATGGAATAATAATAAAGAGACTAGAAGGAAATTTTAAATTGTTTTTCAGGTGATCCCTTTGTTTCTCTTCAGATTATCTATAAATTATTTCATTAGACTTTTGTCTTCTCTTTGGTCTTCATTGCTTTTTTTTTTTTAAGATTTTGAATATATACTACATTTATAATCAGGAACAAAATTATAAATGAAATTAAGACATTTGGAAGCTGAGAAAAGGAAGGATAGTGTCATTATAAATTCTTTCTATTCAGTATTTCGAATTTAGATTGAATTTCATATGCTATTATCTAAATCACAAAAAAATTCATAAAAATAGAGACTATCACAAACCTTTATGAATTCATCGTAGGACTTAGTGGCATCATCAATTTGCCACACTAACTTCGTCTCTCCTTCTTCTTTCTTTAGTTTTTAAAGCAAATGCCAGACATCATGTTATTTCAGCTCAAAATACTGTAGTGACAATTTTGCTATGATTTTCATGTGTTGGAAACTTAATCCCCAGTGCAACAATGTTGAGAGGTGGGGCCTAATATTTTAGGTGGTGATTAGGCCATTATAGCTGAAGGAGGTTCCTTATAACAGGGCGAGTTTGCCACCTTTTGCCTTTCTCTCTCACCTTCTCTTTGCCCTTTTGCCATGGGACAACATAGCAAGATGCTGCCCCCACCCAATCTTGGACTTTCTAGTTTCCAGAACCTTGAGTCACTGACTTTATTCATTGTCAATGACCCGGTTGGTGGTATTTTGTCACAGCGGTACAAAACAAAGACAAATCTAAGGGGGAAAAGGGGTGCCTTTTCTTACATAACTGCAATGTATGACCACACATGATAAAACTAACAAGGATTCCTAATTCCATCTAATACTCAGCCATGACCACATTTTTCCTTTTTGCTATAAAAATCATTTTAAAAATTGGTTTGTACATGTGACGATCCAAACAAGTTCCCCTCATAATACTTAGCTGTTAATACTCATATCAGCCTTAAGCCTTGATCTAGAACATTCTCTCTTTACTTTTGTTTATTTTTGGACTACTGACTCCTTGAAGAAATTTCGTCAAATGCTGTATGGAATGGATCACATCGTAGATGTCACTGAATACTTACTTTTTTCTAAAAAGCAGCATTGCAGTTGTGATTCTGTAATATTGGCCTGCCCACACACATCTCCCAAACATGAAACTGCCATCAGTGGTAACTATGAGCAGAAATCCATGATGAAATCTTTTTTTTTAATTTTTTGAGACAGAGTCTCACTATGTCACCCTCAGTAGAGTACTGTGGTTTCACAGCTCACAGCAACCTCAAACTCTTGGGCTTAAGCGATTCTCTTCCCTCAGCCTCCCAAGTACCTGGGACTACAAGCACCCACTACAATGCCCAGCTATTTTTTTGTTGTGATTGTCATTATTGTTTAGCAGGCCCTGGCCGGGTTCGAACCCGCCAGCCTCGGTGTATGTGGCTGACACTGTAACCACTCTGCTATGGGCACTGAGCCCATGATGAAATCATTTTGAAGGACATTGATTTAATGAACAGCAGACTGATTGGATATGATACATTTTATTTCTTCACTGAAAGAAATGTTAATTGGAATGAAAAAGAAATTATGGGATATTTGGTTTCTTGAAAATACTTGAAATAGTGCTTTTAAGGAATGTAACTGGGAAAAAATCATCCACTGTGTACCTTGTAAGGGACTCCACTGTGTGATTAAAAACTGACAGAGGGAGTCAGCACAGAGTAGAAGCAGTCTTTGAAATTTCAGAATATAGATGTCTCACTCCATTCGTATCTATGTTACATAGTTAGATTGCCGGAAAAAGTTATAAGATGCCCAGATAAATTTAAATTTCAGTTAAACAATGACGACGTTTTCTCAGCATAAGTGGGCAATATTTGGGACACAGACTAAAAATTACTCATCGTTTATCTAAGATTCAAAATTAACTGGGCATCTTGTGTTTTTATTTGCCAAATCTAGCAACCTATGGTTGCAATCTCTACTATGGCATGGTGGGCACAAGCTGAGGAGGAAGTATGACGCTGGAGAAGGGGTATTTTATAAAGACACCATTGCCCCTGTGATTGCACTTCTGAAATGTGGGAACAGCCAGCCTCCAGGAAGCCTGGTTTCCTATTTCTACACGGAAATTCCCCCAAACTGAGATTCTGTGGGGAACCAATTAAACCCACATGGAGTATGAGAATATTCCTGCTCTGCCCTCTCTCTTTGAGAAACAAGTTAGAGAGGCCAGAATCCCAAGAGAACATGGGGGCCATGATCCCACTGCAATTTTTATGGCTGTCTCTAAAAACACCAGGAATACAGTAAGACTGAATATAGTACAAAATAAAAGACGAGAGACAAAGAAGAAAAGAGTAGGAAAACCATGTCCAAGGACTCTGACCTAACATGTCTCCTCAGTGGTCCCTAAAACTTAACGCTGACCTTCTTAGAAACCACAGCAAAGAAGAAAATCCACTGGATTATAGCAGTGCTGTGACGACGCTAGCAAAAGAAACCCTCTTAATTCGTGTCGAAGCAAATGGATTTACCATTCCTTAGCTCTGATGGGAATTTGTTCTGGGATCCTATATATTCAGGATATATAAGAATATTATGGTAGCAACTACTTCTTTAAAGCAAAAAACAATAAACACAAACAAAACTTCCTTGTGAAGAAATTTCAAAACCTCTATTCCCCGTATGTATTGGAATCTTTTAATAACAGTTTGATATCGTTTATATCCTCTATGCCCTTAAATTGTAAAGACTTTGCATCCAGATTCTTCCAAACTTGGGTCAAAGCCAAGGTAAAGTGTTATCAAGTGTACCGATGCTTCCAGATTTTCTGTTTCTTTGATTCCCCCTTTTATAAAGGCGCACCTCAATTTTGCCCTTGATCTCTTGTCTGCCCAACTGAGTCCAATCTGGACTTTCAGGTTTATAAGTCGGCAACCTTGGACTCTACTTCTATGGCTCCTCCTGCCTTGCATCTTCATATAACAGTAGCACAAAAAGTGCCCTCTTTTCTCTGGCCCTGCCACCTGCCACGCAGTAGTTGTACCTGGGTAAAGGTGGTATGTTATTTGCTTTAAAAGCCCCATCTTTTCACGTCCCCATCTACAGGCCTTTTAGCAGTGTCCTCTCGTACTGCTTGTGGGATTGGCCTTGGTACTTGTTTTGACCAGTGGGACAAGAGCAAATCTGACTAAGTAGAGATTAGAGAAATGTCTGCATATTACTGCTTGCTTTCTTGCACAATTGGGCCCCCTCTTTTGGATTTGTGCCACCACGTAGAGAACACCTGAGCTGGCCTACTGGAGGAGTATGCGGGCCATGTGCAGAGAAATGGAGTCATCAGCTGAAGCCATCCTAGACTCGTGGGGCTCCTAGTTGACCTGCCTGCTGACCACATGAGCAAGTCTAGCCCGGATTAGCAGAAACACAGAGCTGGCCCCAGATGCAAGAGAAGTAACAAATGGTGCTTGTTTTATTGCTTATTGTGGGGAAAATGAATATCTTGTTAAAAAGAAAAAAATTTTTTGAGACAGTCTCACTATGTCACCCTTGGTAGAGTGCAATGGCATCACAGCTCACAGCAGCCTCAAACTCTTGGGCTTAAGCAAGTCTTTTGCCTCAGCCTTCCAAAGAGCTGGGACTATAGGCACCTGCCACAACACCCAGATATTTTTCTGTTGTAGTTGCCATTGTTGTTTGGCAGGCCTGGGCTGCGTTTGATCCTGTCAGCCCTGGTATATGTAGCTGACACCTTAGACGCTGAGCTATAGGCACCAAGCCTATCCTGGTGAAATTAATAAAGAGTCATCCTATTTCTGCACAAAATGAACAGCATAAATGTTTAAAAATTGGATGCAGGCATTTTTTTTTTTTTTTTTTGCCAGAAAAATCCTGAATCCTCTAGCATCCAAATGAGTGCTTTCTTAAATCCTCCACATCTGCCTTTGAAAGTCAGTGATGATGGTCATTGGCCTGGAAAAGTCTAAGCAAAACCTCAGTCTGGCTCCTCCATCATCAGATATGAGTCAAATTATTTCAAGGCCAATGGAGTTTGCATTTGGGTCAGAAGATTCTGGTATCTCTTAAACAGTCCAGATTGATACCATTATTTTGTGAACCATGAAATTGGTAGCTCCTCTCTGATATTTTTAATCTAGCATTAAAGCTGACTTCATTATTTCAATCAAGCGTGAATACTTGCCATGATTACAGAAAGAGAGAGACGCTGGAGAGAAAAACCATAGAAATATAAATGCTGCTCAGAAAAGAAGACTAAGCTAGTGAAATCTGTGGAAATGGGAGCAAAGAGGGAGTCTCGGGGTTCCTTGGACAGAGGGACAGACCCTTGGAGCCAAGATCAGAGAACCACCTCAGTAAACACATGGCAGTGGATTACATTGTCTTTTAAATTAAAAAAAAAAAAACATATATGCCTGGAGTCAATTAGAGCTGGACTAAGTCCTGAGTCTTGTAATCGAGGATGGGAAATGGTTTGAGTCTGTAGTTATGTTGATGAAGAGACAGAATAACTGATGCCAGCTCTTTTCTTTCAAATAAAAATTCTTTTGCATTTAATTCAAGTACATTTTCGGTCTTGAGATAGCAGGTCATTCTAAGGCCAGGAACTGATAAAAAGTGATCTTTTAAAAATATATCTTTCCAGTTACCTCTTACAGGAATACCTGCTTTAGTATTACTGTTTAAAGGATTATATCCTGTGCATTACTGGCTTCCAGCTCAGAAGTCAATTATTATTATTATTATTATTATTATTATTATTATTATTGAGACAGAGCCTCAAGCTGTTGCCCTCGGTAGAGTGCTGTGACATCACAGCTCACAGCAACCTCCAACTCCTGGGCTCAAGCAAGTCTTCTGCCTCCGCCTCCACCTCCCAAGTAGCTGAGACTACAGGCACCCACCACAACACCCAGCTATTTTTTGGTAGCAGCCGTCATTGTTGTTTGGCAGGCCCAGGCTGGATTCGAACCCACCAGCTCAAGTGTATGTGGCTGGTGCCTTAGCTGCTTGAGCCATAGACACCAAGCCAGAAATCAATTATTTCTAAAAGTAAAGTTGGAAATTCTGTCAAATCACCTGACTACTCCTATAAAGACATCCGCCTTTGACCACTCTGACCATCATCAGTCTAGTGGTCAAATGATAACAATAGACAAATGGCTGAAAAGGCTTGGACTTAATTAAGGAAATACTTATGGACAAGTTTGGGGATGGTTAGGCACAGTCGTGATCTTTACCCCGCGGAAGCACCATTTCCTGATTTTCTTTCAGTCCGCCTTATGGCGGCGGTAGGTCTCTAAAATAGAAATGCCCAGTAGAGGGCTTTGAAGTCATGACAGTTTTTCACTTATTTTACAAAGACTTAGCTGTGGCCAAGGTCACAGTCTGTCAGGTACATGACTGCCTTCCCAGAAGTCACTTTTGATTTTGTGGTGCCCGTTCTGCCAAGGGTTATTGTACCCAAACAGAGCACCGTGCAGCTGAGAGACATCACAGGACAGTCGCCAACCCGGTGTGTTCCTAAGCAGAACTGTTAGTCGCAAACACAAACCAGAATTCCCTTGTCGAAAATTACCTTCTACTCATATTAAAGCCAGACCCATGTCAACTGTGACCTCCATACCAAAAACTTTGCAGTACAATCCATTGTGGAGGCTGAAAGAGGGAGACGGAAAGAGAGAGAACCCCAACCAAATACAGAAGGAGTATAAAATGTCTGGACGATGCAGGGAGAATCGGCAGAAAAGGAGAAGTAATTGGAAGGGAAGTGTTTACCAGCAGGAAATAATCCAAGTAAAACACCACCCGTATCAGCACACTGGAAACCACGCTTTCAAAAATCAGGAATCTGTCTTCCAACTCTAACAAATCAACGTCTTTGAGTCCTGTGGTAACTTGTTTCTTACACTTGTGTGCACTTTTACTGCTTGTATTATCATTGGCTCAACTTTATAAAAGAAAGGGAGAAGAAAGAAAAAGCAAATGACTGAGATGAGCACGGCAATGTGAAAGGTTGGATCAAGATGACATTTGAAACACTGGCTCAAGTTCCCCTTTGAATTAATTGCACAGTTAAGATCACGGAACAATATGGGAAATGAGCCAGATTACATGGTGCATTAAAATAAACTGGAGTGATTTCCTCAACCCCGTAAAGTAGGTAATGCCACGGACCACTGCCTTTCCATGAGATAGAGAAATAGTTTCCATCTTTTGGAGGGGTTCTATTTTAGTCCTTGGAAAGTATATTTGAATTTATTCTATTTTCATTATACTTCTCTCCCTTGTTAAGATATTTCATGTAGTATAAGGCACAAGCCTCTTTCGTTTGTCTGGTCCTAGGGCTTTGGATCGGAGGAACACAGTGTTTCAGGTTTTTCAGAGTTGATCAATGATCAAGATGCTGTCTTATTACAGAGGAGTTAAGGAGCATATACCAAAACAAATTTTTTTTCGGACACAATTTCAATTTGTTTTAAACATTTCTTTGGACTAAGGGCCACCACACTTTTACTCAATGAAGAGGAATATTTTGACAATAGCTCTTTATGTTTCACACACATTATGCCCTGAATTTGCAAGGAAGAGGTCCAAAGCTCGGGCTCCTTCCCGCTGGGCCTCACACAGCGCGCTCCCCTGGGTGGAGCAGGCCAGTGCTTCAGCTGAACTCAGGTGCCTTTCTCTTTGGTTTCCTTCTTCACCTGATCATTTTCCTTCACACATTTCTGGAGGCAATCTCTGCTCTTAGAGTGTTTAATATGCTCAGTGTGCACATTAATCCTCTTGGCAAGAATCCTGCCCTTAACTTGTTTGTTTATAACAATGCCAACAGCCTGCTGGGTGACGCTGTAGAACCCTTCAGCTTTGCCATGGTAACAATTGTGGAGCATCTCTTTTAGAACAGTACCGTTCCCTTGTTGTCTACAATATCACCTTCCTTGTAGAGTCACATGTATGTGGCCAAAGGAACAACTCCATGTTTTCTAAAAAGTCTAGAGAATATGTATCGGGTGCCTCTTTTCTTTCTTTTTGCATTCGTCATTTTGGTGAATTACTCAAAAATGGCAGCTCTAGTTGAAAGGAATATATTACAAAAGTTTCTCTGGGAAGATGTTGGTTTTGTTTTCTGTGTTGATAAGAAACAGCCTGGTAGTTATTACCAGTATTAGACAATTATATGTTAATTTTTATTGTAAACACTAATTAATTATAATACAAATTAATTGACTATTCTTTTTTAAGTTGGTTTTTGAGCATCGGTTCTCCATCTGTGGGTTGCAACCCACAGGAACTATATTAAAGGGCCTCAGCATTAGGAAGCTTGAGAACCACTGCTTTTGAGGATCATAATTTTTTTTTTTTGAGACAGAATCTCACTATGTTGCCCTCAGTAGAGTGCCATGGTATCCCAGCTCACAGCAACCTCAAACTCTTGGACTTGAGCATTTCTCTTGCCTCAGCCTCCCAAGTAGCTGGGAGTACAGGTGCCCACCACAATACTCGGCTGTTTTGTTGTTGTTTTGTAGTTGTCACTGTTGTTTAGCAGGCCCAGGCCAGGTTAGAACCCACCAGCCTGGGTATATGTGGCTGGCACCCTATCTATCCACTGAGCTATAGGTGCCACCAAGATTCATAATAATTGACCAAAAGAGAGCCAACTAACTTAAGATCCAGCTGCCAAAAATTATCTTTAAAATTAGTTTTCTTGCTTGGTTCTCTCTGATAGTCCTTGGGTATGTCTCTTTCTGCAGAATATTTAGGAGTCATTTTAAAGCTATTTTAAAATCATTCAAACATTATAACTGGAAGTGGAGAAGACCTCTTCCAAGTTTGCTTGACACCAGGGTCAGCTTCATAGAATTACAGGAAGTGTTAATTCCCACAAGCAAGGTTTATACCCTACCCAGTTAAACTGAAGATGGCAGGAGAGCAGTGCTCTATTGAAACTTGAAAAGTATGTGTCCTCTTATAAATAAAATAAATATTTTGCTTATTAAGTAAGCATAATAGAATATTAAGAAGACAACTTTTTATGCTTTGGTAAATATATATCATACATTAAACTATGGAGAAAGAACTATAAGATTTTTATAAGGCAGAGTGTATCTTACATTGTGAAATTCAGAACTTTAGTTTCCAGATTTTATAATATAAAATGTATTATATCTATTCTAGCTAATGCTAAAATTATTTCTCTGACTTCAACACTGTATTTATATCTTGTTTTCATTTTATAAAAACTGTGAGAACTTAAGTATTTCACTAGTGTTCTGAGAAATGACTTCACCTTCTGGGCTTATTGTTCTGTTCTCTGAATCATCTTTACCTTTTATGAAGGGTAAACATTTTTGGAACTTAGTACTTTTATCAGCCAGTTTAGCAGTCTCAGTAGTCTATCAGCTTAGTAGTTTGTCAGCCTGTAGAATCTGAGGAGTCTGGCCAGTGCTGTGGCTCATGTCTGTAATCCCAACACTATGGGAGGCTGAAACAGGTGGATTTTTTTGAGCTCAGAAGTTCAAGACCAGCCTGAGGGCTCGGTGCCTGTGGCTCAATTGGCTAAGGTGCCAGCCACATACACCTAAGGTGGCGGGTTCGAATCCCCAGCCCTGGCCCTCCAAACAACAATGATGGCTGCAACCAAAAAATGGCCGGGCGTTGTTGTGGGCGCCTGTGGTCCCAGCTACTTGGGAGGCGGAGGCAGGAGACTCACTTGAACCTGGGAGTTGGAGGTTGCTATGAGCTGTGATGCCATGGCACTCTACCCAGGGGGGATAGCTTGAGGCTCCGTCTCAAAAAAACAAAACAAAACAAAACAAAACAAAAACCAGCCTGAGCAAGGACAATGTACCATCTCTACCAAAAATAGAAAAACTAACTGAGTATTGTGGCAGGCACCTATAGTCCCAGCTGCTGGGTAAGTTGAAGCAAGGGGATCTCCTGAGCCCAAGAGTTTGTCCTGTGAGATATGACACTACCACACTCAACCTCAAGGTGACAGAGTGTCTCAAAAAAAAAAATGTGAGGAGTCTGACAGCCTTCTTTTACTTTGTTCCCCTTTTGTCCATTCCAGGCCCATCTGGCCGTGTTTCTGATGGTATTAGATTCTCAAGAACATCATGAGTCTCTTATGTGTGTCACAGGGATTCACTCCATCAGACAAGTAGTTTCCACAGATCCTTCTGGGAAAATTCTATCTCTGTTCTGGCTTTTGCTGAAATAGCCAAAGGGATACTTGAGTTATATGCTTAATCTCTTCAAAGAGCCTTTTGTGTGATTGAATAGACTGACTTTTTGATCCTCTGCAGGTGCTAGCAAAAGATTGTCTGTTTTTCACAAATTACTAATGAAAAAACTGATGTACTAACTTGCCTAAACCTCTCTCAATTAACCATAACCACACTTGGTCCTCGCTATTCCTCCGGAAATGAGGCTCTCTCATTTCAAGTTTATTGCCGTTCCCCTTGCCTAGAATGCTCTTCCTCCAGATCTCTATTGAGCTTAGGAGTTTCACAGGATGCAAGACTTTTAGACTAAACTGGGAGAGTCCTAGGTACACTGGATGAGTTGGTTACCCAGTTAGAATGTGAACTCTACAATGGCAGCATTTATTGGTGTTTCCACAGTCCCTAGAAGAGAGACGGTCATAGGGTAGGTGTTCAGTAAATATTTGTTGCAAGAATAAATGGACACTATGTGGAGTCAATTCTAGCAATGGAAAGCCGTGAAATGAAAACAGCCATACAGAGTTTGCAGAGGCAACGTCCAGGATCAGAGTCGATGGTATTGGCTGCACAGAGGCATTTATTTTATAGTGGGACCAAGCGTGGTATTTCCACTAGCTCGCTACAGTGGAATTGTCTTGCCTGTGTAGACTGTAAGCATGGCTCTTCAGCCCTCCCAAATACACTATAAACTACCCCATAGCACCATAAAAAGTTGGAATATGATTTCTGAAAAAGATGATATAAAAGGGGTGGGCCCAGCCTGTAGACTGACATATTTAGATGTGATGCAGTTGAGGAAACCATATCAGGGAGGGAACAGAGGAAGGCACAGGCAGGATAGAGGGATTGGAGGAGGATGCGTTTGTCTTGAGAGAGACCATCGTTGAGACCAAGCCAATATTCTATGGCTTACTCTAAAGTAATGAGGATTCATTCCAACTAGAGTCATGAGGATCACATTAAGGGGGAAAATTGTTAGACTACTGAGAGCGAGAGATGAGGAGAAAGGACGCCTTAGAGATAATTCCAGCTTGATGTCTGCTTCCAATTAGGATATACAAAGTCACAATAGACTATAATGACATCGTAATAACCAAGTCAAGCTAGAAAAACTACAAAATCATATTTTTTTAATTTATGAGAGAGCTGAGGATGCAAACAAACCTAAATGAACTAAAATCCCCAAAGAGACAGGCTCTAACTAGGAGGAAAGAGAACCCTGGTTGCTCTGATCCCTAACAGAGAGGCAAGAGGAAAAGGACTGCAGCTGAATTTTTAACAGATTTAATGACAAATGTGAACAGATGTGACAGAAGGGAATCCGGTGAGTTCTGCACACACCGACCAAGGCTTTCTCATGGGTCTTTGAGAAGTTCACTGATAAGGTTTGTTGAAGGCTGAAGACAAGGAGAAAGATATAAGGGAAATTTATTTTAATACACATGGGATCAAGCCAAGTTCAAGGCTGCTGAAGATTAAGCCAAGTGGGGTCAGAGCAAGAGAAAAATTCATCTAAGGCTCCCTAGGCTTCCAGCTACCAATGGCTGTGTATGAGACAGGAGAGCTGAAAGCATAGGAGGCAATCTGATCTTTCAGCAACTGACGACAGAGTGGAACAGAAAAGCTGGAAGAAATCAAGCAAGAAATCATGCCACTTACAGGCACTTTAAGATTAGAGTTTTAGAGAACTTTACAGAGTATAAGGTAGCAATACACTAGGTTATAAGGAAAGAGACCCCCTGAAACTCCAAAAACCTGAGGATGGGATCAAAGAGAAAAAGAACCCCACACACACACACTGAACTGAAAAGCTGATAGAGTGAGATCCCTCACCATACGAATGCTGACTGCTCCAATATAAAGTATAAAAGATCTCTGCTGACAGCTCTGATATAAAGGATAAAGATCTCTGATACAGTGCTGATCTCTGTAGCACTCAAATCCCAAGATCTGCTTAAAGGAAGGAAATAGTAATACTATTTTCAAATTATTTATTGTTAGTAGTAACCTTAATCAAAATAAAGCTGCAGTAAGGTCCAGAGTCACCTCATCTACAAAACTATCAGACCGCGACTTTTTTTTTTTTTTATAAAAAAAAAACCCTTTTTCATTGGTCAGTGTTGGCAGGAATTTGTTACAAAACTGGGCCCGTGGACTTATGGAATGTGAGGGAAGTGGGTCCGCTCTGTCACAAGATGCCAGCTTTAGGGCCAGGGCACAGAGAGCCCTGTGGTAGACTATCTTCACCCTCACAACAGCAACAGGGCCTGCAGAGACTGCTGCTCAAATGGAAGGGTCCT
>CAUYQV010090962.1:0-10864 GCA_963574575.1 Galagoides demidoff | reverse complement strand
GCGGGCACCTGTGGTCCCAGCTACTTGGGAGGCGGAGGCAGGAGACTCGCTTGAGCCCAGGAGTTGGAGGTTGCTATGAGCTGTGATGCCATGGCACTCTACCCAGGGGGATAGCTTGAGGCTCCGTCTCAAAAAAAAAATATTTAAAGACTTCTGCACTGGTGGAAAAGCAGTAGAATATATCACTGTCGCGAGTCCCCTGACCTCCCCAATTAAAGGGTTATGGTCTGGCCCAACAACCCACTCCAGCCTAGTAAACCAGGGTTAAGCAGTGTCTCTGCACTACATGTAATGGGGCAATATCCCCTGAGCACTTTCTATATACCTTCAATGCCTAAACCAACACTCATTGTTCAGAAAAGGGAAGAGAACTCCCAGAATTTATTAACTCCCCTCACCTTCGCCTAGCTGATAAATCTGTTTATTGAAAGAATGAAGCTGCCAGCCCCTGGCAATAATGGCAATGGGTGCACCAGCCTAATTATGTCCCTGGACGCCAATACTCCATGGTTTCTGGTAGCTTCTGCCTGCCCTAATCCTCACAGTAATTTATCAGGTCATAGGGGGCAACTCACCAGATACATAACAACTACAGAGGACCCACCTCTCTAAAGCTGCCAAGCTAAGCAGAGGGCATGAGAGCCACAGAGACTGAGTGACACACAGGGGGGCCTGCCACAGTGGCTCACGCCTGTAATCCTAGCACTTTGGGAGGCCAAGATGGGCAGATTGCCTGAGATCAAGAGTTTGAGACCAGACTGAGCAAGAGCGAGACCTCATCTCTAAAAATAGCCAGGTATTGTGGCGGGTCCCTGTAGTACCTGCTACTCAGGAGGCTCAGACGGGAATCACTTGAGCCCAGGAGTTTGAGGTTGCTGTGAGCTATGATGCCACAGCCCTCAACCCAGAGCAACAGACTCTGGCTCTGTCTCCAAAAAAAAAAAAAAAGAAAGAAAAGAAAAAAGAAAACCCAAGAGAGATTCAGGAGAGAGCAATGGGAGAAAGCATCCTTGCAACAGCGTAAGGGGTTTAGTAGGAAGTAAGAAGGAAGCACAGACAAAGCACTGGACCTGGGACAAGGCTGGGGACTGTCACTGGGCTGGGAGTTCTGTCATCCTTTTATACTCAAGAGTTCAGAGAAATGTCACTGACCGGGACTGCAGGGGAAGGAAATAGGTCACAATAGGGAGGAGTCTAGCTTACACTTTAAAGGAAGACACTCAGGGAACATGTAAGGAGTGCTTACCAGAAGCCAGGCTCTGAAATTTATCATCTCATATAATCCCCCTATACCCATACATATGAAGGTGGCATTAAGGCTATTTTATACACCAGAGCCCTAAGACGAGGAGGTTGCACAACTAACTACAAATAGTAGGAGCCAGTATTTGAACCCAAAGCCTATCTGATCTTGGACTCTTTGCAGGACACAGACCCTGTACTGCTTGAAGGTACCCTTTGATGGCATTAAGGAACAAAAAGCCTGTGCCAAAATATATCTGTTAGGCTGGAGGACCAAACAAAAATACTAAGCGTTTACAGAAAATGGTAAGCAATGGGCCTGCCACATGGATGGTGGTGTCAAATAAGTCAAAACATCTCACCTATAATTCTCTAAGTGGTTTTTTTTTTTTTTTTGAGACAGAGTCTCATTTTGTTGCCCCTGGTAGAGTGCTGTAGCATTACAGCTCACAGCAACCTCAAACTCTTGGGCTTAGGTAATTCTCTTGCCTCAGCCTCCCAAGTAGCTGGGACTACAAAAGTGCCTGCCACAAGACCTGGCTATTTTTTTTTTTTTAAGAGATGAGGTCCTTGCTGTGGCTCAGGCTGATCTCCAACTCGAGCTCAGGCAGTCCACCCACCATGGCCTCCCAGAGTGCTAGAATTACAGGTGTGAGCCACCATACCTGGTCAATTTTCTAAACTATTAACTTGTTTTTCCAGCTGCATATTTCTATAGTTAGTTGAAAAGTAACCTTATGCCCTACTGAACACTGACTAGATATTTGATGACAAAGACGTTATTGTTCATCTTTTAAAATCATATCATGTGGCATGGATGTGGAGAGAAGGGAACACTTCTACACTGCTGGTGGGAATGCAAACTAATATGACCTTTTTGGAAAGGAGTTTGGAGAATACCCAAGGAACTAAAAGAAGACCTACCATTCGATCCTGCAATTCCTCTACTAAGTATATACCCAGATGATCAAAAATCATTTTACAACAAAGACATTAGCACCAGAATGTTTACTACAGCCCAATTCCTAATCTCAAAGACATGGAGTCAGCCCAAGTGCTCATCGATCCATGAATGGATTAACAAATTGTGGTTTACGTACACCATGGAATACTACCCAGCCATAAAAAAGGATGGAAACTTCACATCTTTTATGTTTTACCTGGATGGAGGTGAACATACTCTTCTTAGTAAAGTATCTCAAGAATGGAAAAAAGTATTCAATGTACTCAACACTACTATGACATCAATATATAATCACATTCATACTAATGGTAAAACATAACTGTAGTCCAGAAAGTAGAAGGGAAGAGGAGAGAGACCAAGGAGGGAGGCATAAGGAGGGAGGACATGTAGGGGGACCTCACCGAATGTGCATGATGCAATGGTACATTTCAAAACTATTAAGAGTATAATTGTGATGGATGTGTTAAACCAGTTCAGTGTAAGCATTTCACATGGTATATCAAAAATCAGTACCCTGAACAGCATAAATGCATCATTGTACACAGTTATGATTCAACAAAAAACAAAAATAAATAAATAATATCGTGATTTGTAAAGGTCTTATTATTTAGAAATATATACTGAAATAGTTTAAAAAAAAAATGTCTAGGATTTGCTTCAAAATAACCAGGGGACGGGGAAAAATGAAAACTTATTTGATGAGCTGGTAACTGTTAAAGTTAAGTGATAGGTGGTACATGGCGGTTCTTACCTTGTCCTCTCTATTTCTATATGTTTGTATTTCTTTTCATAATAAAAAAGTAAAAATAAAGTCTATGTTTGGTGGCTCATGCCTGTAATCCTAGCACTTTGGAAGGAGGCACGTGGATCACCTGAGCTTAGGAGTTCAGAGTTCAAGACCAGCCTGAGCAAGATCGAGATCCCATCTCTAAAACCTAGCTAAGCCATTGTGGTGAGCACATATAGTCCCAGCTACGTGGGAGGCTAAGGCAAAAGGATTGCTTGAGCCCAAGAATTTGAGATTGCTGGGAGCTATGAGGCCACAGCACTCTACCAAGGGTGACAAAGAGAGACTCTGTCTCCAAAAAAAAAAAAAAAAAAAGTAAAAACAAAAGACAGATACACATTAATTCTAGCTTATCTAGTTCTGAAGTAAAAAAATAAAATAAGAAAAGGTTTTAAATTAACAGAAATGAACAGAGACCAATCTAAACTAACATTTTGCCACTGGTGTTTTATTAGCAAGAATCTGTAACCTAGCAAGGCACTTACTAGGGGCTAAGAGATGTGGGCTTGGGGTCCAAAGGAGGAACAGAGGCACTGAATAGGACCCTGTCAGAATGAGGCCTCCCAGGAAGGCACTACAGGAAATAGCCCCTGGGAATGGGACCTTTCTAATCCTCTGCAAAACTGCTCCTTCTTTCCACTCCCATACCTAGAAAGGAGAAAAAGGGAGAGTGCCATCTTCAATCATGTGGATGGCCTCACCACTCCAGAGTGAAGAGTTCCTTTAAACCAGTGTGGGGCAAGTCAGTTGAAGGCAAGAAGGAGGGTGAGAAAGACAGCAGCAGGTTTTGGAATCTTGTCAAGCTTGGGGCCCCAACTGCCCCCACCCTCCAGGCCCCTGGCATGAGTCAAGCCTGGGCTTTCATCTCTGGCAGAGAAGTAGGATTAAACTGGGATCTTCAGGCTCGGCGCTTGTGGCTTGATTGGCTAAGGCGCCAGCCACGTACACCTAAGGTGGCGGGTTCGAATCCCCAGCCCGGGCCCACCAAACAACAACGATGGCTGCAACCAAAAAATGGCCAGGCGTTGTGGTGGGCGGGCACCTGTGGTCCCAGCTACTTGGGAGGCGGAGGCAGGAGACTTGCTTGAGCCCAGGAGTTGGCGGTTGCTATGAGCTGTGTTGCCATGGCCCTCTACCCAGGGGGATAGCTTGAGGCTCCGTCTCAAAAAAAAAAAAAAAACTGGGATCTTCAGATTAGATCCTTCACCTCCACCCCTCCCCCACGCCAAGTTTCTGGCTCCATGTGGGGTCCTGGGCAAGTCACAGCCTTCAACTTCCTGGGCCTCCTGGGCCTCAGTTTCTCACATTTGGGAAACAAGGAGTAGGATTAGTGATCTTACAGGGTCCTTGTCCCCAGACAGGGATCAACCCTTTCTACCCATATGGAAACACCTTTTTTTTTTTTTTGAGACTGAACCTCAAGCTATCCCCCTGGGTAGAGTGCCATGGCATCACAGCTCATAGCAACCTCCAACTCCTGGGCTCAAGCAAGTCTCCTGCCTCCGCCTCCCAAGCAGCTGGGACCACAGGCACCCTCCACAACACCCGGCCATTTTTTGGTTGCAGCCGTCATTGTTGTTTGGTGGGCCCAGGCTTGAGATTCGAACCCGCCACCTTAGGTGTACATGGCTGGCGCCTTAGCCAACTGAGCCACAGGTGCAGAGCCTGGAAACACTTTCTTAATTAGAGTGACTTTTCTGCACCTTAACATCTAAATAACTGGTCTTCAGCCTTTTCTTTTTTTTAGAAGGTTTCCATCAAAATTATGATGAAAAGCAAGAAAACACCACCAGAAAAATGCAAACAATTTGCACACAATTTTAAGATTTCAGGGATTAATAATTAAGAGTTTGGAATCCATCCATAACTCCACAACTCCCCACCCCTGAGCCTCCAACTACACTTTTAACTTCATCCCAATGATGGCCATATCTTAAGTCAAGCTTGAAGGCATCTCAAAATGTGGGGAAGAAACTAGCTCAAGGCCATCAGACAACAAAGATAGACCGGGGACAACTTGGATGCTGGAAGAGTGAGCATCAAAGATGTTTAAACACACAGAAATAGACCATGCTAACTTCCCATAACAGGTATTAACATCTAGTTAGTGGGCAAAAAGCTGGCTGCTCTGACTTTCCTCCCAGTTTCTGGAGAGACTCCAACTGCTTGGCTATTCATTCCACAGGTGTTATCTTGGCAGCTACTATGTCCTGGGCCTGCACCATCCACGTAGGAGCCACTAACCACATGTGGCTGCTCAGCACTGGCAATGTGGCTAGGATAACTGAGGGATCCAAATTTTCAATTTTATTTAATTTTAAGTTGTTTATATAATTTAACTTTTTTTCAGCTGTAAACTTCATGAGGTCTAAATAACAGACCAAGTATTGAAATGAAAACTTAGCATATGAATGAATTTTGGAACGGATTGAGTGCAAAATACAACACAACGGGGGTTCCTAAGACTTTAGGACCCCTTCAAAAGACAAAATGTCTCATTAATAATTATTCGGATTGATGGCATGTCCAAATGAGCATTTTTTTTTTAATTTTGCTTTCATTTTCTTTCTTTTTTTTTAATGGAGACAGAGTCTCACTTTGTGGCCCTCAGTAGAGTACTGTGCAACATAGCTCACAGCAACCTCCACCAACCCTTGGGTCCTTGAGTTTAAGTGATTCTCTAGCCTCAGCCTCCCAAGTTGCTGGTATTACAGGCGCCTGCCAGAATGCCTGGCTATTTTTGGTAGAGATGGGGTCTCACTCTAGCTCATGCTGGTCCCAAACCTTTGAGCTCAGGGCAATCAACCGGCCTCGGCCTCCCAGGGTGCTAGGATTACAACCATGAGCCACATGCCCAGCTCAAATGAGAATTTTTAATATATTAAGTTAAACATATCCTTTAAACTAACTTCACCTATTTCTTTTTTAATGTGACTATTAAAAAATTAAAAAACTAGGGCCAGGCAAGGTGACTCACACTTGGAATCCTAGCCCTCTGGGAGGCCAAAGTGGGCAGATTGTTTGAACTCAGGAAGCTTGAGGCCAACCTGGGCAAAAGGGAGACCTAGTCTCTACTAGAAATAGAAAAACTGAAGCAAGAAGATCACTTGAGACCAAGATTTTGAGGTTGTTGTGATTTTGTGAGCTATGATGACACCATGGCACTCTATCCAGGGTGACAAAGTGAGACTCTGTTTCAAAAAAAAAAAGAGAAAGAGATGGGGGGTAGGGGGGAGAAGAAGAGGAAGGAAGGAAGGAAGGAAGGAAGGAAGGAAGGAAAGAAGAAAGGGCAGGCAGTGCCTGTGGCTCAGTGGGTAGGGCACTGGCCCCATATATCGAGGGTGGCGAGTTCAAACCCAGCCCTGGCCAAGACTGTAACAAAAAAAATAGCCAGGCATTGTGGCGGGCGCCTGTAGTCCCAGCTACTTGGGAAGCTAAGGCAGGAGAATCACCTAAGCCCAGGAGTTGGAGGTTGCTGTGAGCTGTGTGATGCCATGGCACTCTACCAAGGGCGATAAAGTAAGACTCTGTCTCTACAAAAAAAAAAAGAAGAAGAAAGAAAGAAAACTAAAACTTATGGGTAGATTTCTATCAGACAGAGCTGAGCATTGAGTGACTTCACATGACAGACAGCACAGTTCTTCCCCTCCCACAATCTACAGTCCAGAGGGGACCCGGTTTCCATTAAGGCAAAAGAAGAGAATGAACAAGGGTAACTGGGGAGAAGAGAGGGCTGTCCACTGGACCCCTTCAAAATTGGGTGATTCTGTGATTCTTTAGCAAGAGGGTCAGTCCCGTGTGGCTGACACTGGAGCAGAAGCTCCCTCTCAAAACTGGCCTCCCTCCCAGGCGTTCCTCTCAGCCAGAAGTTGCCCTATAGTGCCACTTCTGCCTTTTCTCTCCACCCTATCTCCTCATCCCTACAGGGTAGAGAGATGGTTTTAAAAAAAAAAAAAATGTCTAGGAAAACTTCTGAAGGGGGCGGACCTGGCACGCTTCAGGCATGGCAGTAGCTGAGAAAGGGGGCGGGGCCAGGGAGGGGAGGAGATGCTGGCCCCATGCCCAGGGCTCTGTGCCAGGCTGATCCAGAGGCAGGGCAGCCAGACAGGCAGGCAGGCAGGCAGGAGGACAGTCCGACCGTCGGGTGGCAGGCAGGCAGGGGTAGGGGCCAGAAAACATTGACCTACTGGGAAGTGTGGGACCAGGCAGAGCAGATGCCACTACTAAGAAGAGAGTCAGTGGGAGAATGGGGGATAGGGGGGATTTGGAAGGCCAAGACACCACTACAATGTACCTATGACCCCATGCACAAGGTCTTTTAAATTTATATGGCACAAAAGCACGTGCACACACACCCCTTAACCCATCACCAAGAAGCTCCAGTTGAAGAAAATCAGATTCCTATTTGAGGCAGAAAGGAGGGGGATAAGCCCCTCAATCCTGAGAGTATCCTTAACAGTCACTCTCACTTCACAGGTAGAGAGAGAAACTGAGCCTCAGGGAAGGGAAAAGACTCGGCAACTTGGAGGTAGGACTAGAACTCAAGCTCTCCTCCTAGTCTAGTTTGTGCTCATTTCACCAAATTATGCTGCTTTCACTCTGAAGAGAAGTGTTAATACAACAGAGGCTTGTATGGCCCCAATATAAGTAGCAGGAAAAGTGCCCATATTCTGTATGGCTAAGTGAGTGCCAACTGGCTTTCACTGCATGCGGCTCTAATTTGGGCACAGGATTGAACTTGCAGAAAAGCTAACTACCCTATAACACGGCTGGATGGCTGTCAGAGATTTGTTAGCAGGGTAAAAGGGGAGTCACAAAAAATTCTCATCTTGCAAAATGTTATCTAGGTCTAGAAGCAGGCAAAGAACCAAAGGTGTGGAAGGTACAATCTGGTGGTACAAGACAAAACTTTACTCAGTTCATATGTCTCAGAAATAAATGTTTTAAGTAGCAAACCCACTGGCTTTCTTCTTGTCCATCTGGGCAGCACCAGGAGGCCAAAAAAGAAGCACTGGGACAGCCCAGATCTTCCCAAATTCCACGTCTCCCTGTGTCAACTGCTACCCTCTCCTTGCACCTACATCTTTGCCTAGACTCTTGCCCTTTGGGGGCAGTAGGGGGAGAGACAAAGAAACTAGCAGAACTAGCAGAGTAAACCTAAAGTGTGGGGACAAACGGGAATAAGGTGACCCAATGTGAAAAATGCAGCTGAGTCTTCTGGCTGGAGGCACACATGGGGGGCGGGGGTGTAAGCCTACAGAAATAACCCTCAGGGACATTGCTCACCAACCCTCTTGGGCTGGCAGTGGAAGAGTTTCTGGGATCTTCTCTGGGGTGGGGAAGGTTAATAAGCTCTGACAGAGGAAAAGGTGAAGGGAGGGTGGAAAGAACATCTCAGGTCCCAGCCTAGCCTCCCTGAAGATGCTGGTTTAGCCCCGCCCCCTCCCCCAGATGTGAGCATACCTCCTGCACTCTGGGCCAGAGACCTGGCTGAGGATGGAGCACCCCATCCTCAGGGATGCCTGGGAAACAAAGACCACAGGGCTCTCCTCAGAGGAGAAGACCTCCTCAAGACAAGGATTTTGCAGTGGAGATTTCAGAAGTAAGGAAAGGAAATTGGAACCACTTCAAAAGAAATCAGTCTTCTGCAACTTGCAACACTGCACTGAGAAAAAGACCCTATGAGAACCATAGCAGGGCCAGGTACGGCTAACGCCTGTAATCCTAACACTCTGGGAGGTCGAGGCGGGTGGATTGCCTGAGCGGGTGGATTGCCTGAGCGCACAGGTTTGAGACCAGCCTGAGCTAGAGCAACCTCATCTCTAAAAATAGCTGGGCGCTGTGGAGGGCCCCTGTAGTCCCAGCTACTCAGAACGCAGAGGCAAGAGAATCGCTTGAGCTCGGCAGTTTAAAGGTTGCTATGAGCTATGATGCCGCCGCACTCTACCGAGGGTGACAAAGGGAGACTATCTCAAAAAGAAAAAAAAAAAGGGAAACATAGCAGTTCTCTGAACCCTTAGTGATCCCTGTGTAAGGATGAAAATGTATCTGGATATACGTTTTTAAAAAACTTAAATCTCTGGCTCGCCTGTGGCTCAATCGGCTAAGGCGCCAGCCACGTACACCTAAGGTGGTGGGTTCGAATCCCCAGCCCGGCCGCCAAACAACAATGACGGCTGCAACCAAAAAATGGCCGGGCATCGTGGCGGGCGCCTGTGGTCCCAGCTACTTGGGAGGCAGAGGCAGGAGACTCGCTTGAGCCCAGGAGTTGGAGGTTGCTATGAGCTGTGATGCCATGGCACTCTCCCCAGGGGGATAGCTTGAGGCTCCGTCTCAAAAAAAAAAAACTTAAATCTTTTATTAGTCTAGATAGAGAACCTCTGGTTGTGCCCCTGTAGGGGTTCAACAAAGACCTGTTGGTGTGGGGAAACTGGGTGTTTGTTCTTCCTAGTGGGGTAGTTCATCATCTGAACAGCTATCCGCAAAAAAGGGATGCTCTTCCTGAAATCGGTCTGGCTTGGGGTAGGGGCAAAACCCCCTCTTTATAGAGAGGCCTTTCTCCCCAGCCCAGGAATTGCGACCAAGATTGACAGTGCCCTACAAGATGGTTCCACCCATCCTTGGGCAGGAAGGTGGAGGTCTCCGGCCTAGTGCACAGGGCCTTGCCCGTGGGGGAGCGGCGGGCGGGGCAGTGTGGGCAACTGAGGAGGAGGAGAAGAAGGAGGAGGAGGAGGAGAGGTGCCTGGAAGGGCGGCGGCAGCTGGGGCTGGGGCTGGGGGAGGGGAGAGGCAGCTGAGGCTGAGGCGGCGTCGCCTGCGCCCCACCCGGCGGCCCCTTCCCCAGCCCATCTCACTTCACCCGGGGCCCAGCGCAAAGACGGGGACAGAAGATGCCCCCCACTCGCCTTGCTGCAGGGCTCGGTACAGCCTAGAATGTTCTGCCTCTTGGTACCCCGACTCGCTCCAAACCTGTCCTGCGGGACCCAAGGGGCCCTTGGCTACCCGCACAGGGCCCCGAGGGGGAGGGGACCCGCGCCGGGGGCTGCTGGATGGGGGTGGGGACAAGGACTTTGCCCTTTGTCTCTCACCAGAGCCACCGGCCGGCCGAAACCCGACCCCACGGCGAAGCCAGGCAGCCAGAGAGGGGCAGGCTCCCCCTCCGGGGTCCTTTAGTAAATCCAGACCCGACCTCCCTGTGGTCAGGGCCGTGACTGAGGTGGTCCTGTGGGGGAGGGGGCTTCCCGCCTGCACACAGGCCTGCAAGCATTTAAGTGGGAACCGGTTGGGGGTAGGGAGCCAGGGAACCGGCAAAGAGGCTGGAAGTGGGGCCGCAGAAGCTGGAGGGGAGAAAATGGCCCGGGAGGCGGCATTCCTCAGAGACCTCGGCTGGGCTGCATGGGAGGAGGCCAGCAGGGCCAGGGAGGCCTCCCACCAAGAGGGCAGGAACTGAGAGGCCTGGGAGGCTCGGAATTTAGGAGCCTTCCGGGGGGCCTGAAGAGAAAAGAACCCTCTCCTCTCCTGCCCTCCCAGGGCAGGTCCCCAAACCTCTGTGAGGCTCTACAGCAGAGTGACCATACAAGATACATACTCGCCCCCATGCAGAGCAGGCCATTTGTTTGGGAGGAGGAATGACCTGTCAGCCCGTCTGGGGTGTCATCACTTAATGATCTTATTAATAACACCCTTTCCATAGCACTTTGGGGTTTACAAAGTACTTCTTTACACCCACACTCTTCTTTTTTTTTTTGAGACGGAGCCTCAAGCTATCCCCCTGGGTAGAGTGCCATGGCATCACAGCTCATAGCAACCTCCAACTCCTGGGCTCAAGCGAGTCTCCTGCCTCAGCCTCCCAAGTAGCTGGGACCACAGGCG
>CAUYQV010090961.1:0-27695 GCA_963574575.1 Galagoides demidoff | reverse complement strand
CTCCCAAGTAGCTGGGACCACAGGCGCCCACCACAACGCCCAGCCATTTTTTGGTTGCAGCCATCATTGTTGTTTGGTGGGCCTGGGCTGGGGATTTGAACCCGCCACCTTAGGTGTACGTGGCTGGCGCCTTAGCCGATTAAGCCACAGGCGCCGAGCCTATTCTTAATAATATTTAGTGATTCTCATTAAAAGTAAAATCTTGATATCCTATGTCTACAACTGGATCATTAAAAACTATGAATTCTGTCAGTATGGAGATATATTTGTTGAATTTATTAAGCCATTTCTTATTAATAAAATGCCACTTTTCATATTGGGTTATTTTTTTGAGCATGAGAACCACAATCATAGAGTATTTAGGAGAAAAGTACATGGGAGGAAAGATGGGACTTTGATGGGTATACATTATGCAGTTTAGTTGTTAAGCCCATGAAAAAATATAAATAGCATTAAAACCTTAAATAATCAAAGTAAAAATTATAGATTTAATTCTTGTCCTTCACACAAAGTGAAAAATAATATGGATATATTTATAGGCACATAACAAATAACTCTTTTCAGACAAAAATAATTTTTTTTTCATAAAGCTAGCTCCTAAACTGATGTAATTAAATAGCTTATGTGCAGAAAGACTTTTCAAAATTTGGTATGTGAATGTCTTATTAAAATGATCACAAGTATCTGTTACTGTGTCATCAAATTGAGAGTATACCATGTCAAGATGTTGGCTTCAAAACTAAAATAACTACTGGCAATTTGATGAAAAACTCTCAAAATCTATGAGAACAGTAATTTAATTATCTAAAATGTTTTCTTTTTCCAAGTGAGGATATGTAAATTGAATGCATACTATATCATATATATACTATTCCCACATAGTATGAGTATGCCTCATCCAAAACGTTTGGAACCAGGAGTGGTTCAGATTTTGGATTTTTTCATAATTAGGAATATTTGCATTATATGTACTTACCGGCTCAGCATCTGAAATCTGAAATGCTCCAATGTGCATTTCCTTTGAACTTCAAAAATTTCCAATTTTAGAGTATTTCAAATTTTTGGATTAAGGATGGGCAACCTGTACCTATGTTTCCAGTATGTGTGTGTATATATACTAAATATTTAAAAGGATAACAGTTCTGTGATATGTTAATATTATGATTCAACATTTTATCTGAATTATTCCACATTTATGACTACCTTAGAAACTACTAATTTTCCCTTCATTTTATCTGAACTAAAGGACCTAACTAGAAGCACATGCACTAGAAGATTAAAATGTATTATTTTGCATGTAAACAGTGCCATCTTCTGGCACTATTGGTGTAGCGGCATAAAATTCATTATGTAACTGCCATTTTTTGGACAAGTTACATGTACAGATTATTGAGTAAAAATCCTTAGCCTAAAATCTGTTAATCTTTTTAAAAATAAACTTTAAAAAGGAGAATTTTTAATCATTTTTTCAAAGATATAATTTAATAGAAGACTAAATCAAGACCCTAGATTCTCTACTAAAAATTCCACTAACTAGATAGTGAACCTTGGACTGACTATCCAGCCACTCTGGACCTCGGTTCATTATCCATAAGGTTGTTCAACTAAATCATTAGTCATCACTTTAATTCTAAAATTTCATTTGATCCTAGCTTTAGAAAATGAATATTTCTGTTTTTAGCATCCCAATACGAAATATAAGCTTGTTTATGACACACTTGTAGTTACCTCTTTTATTAATATGAGTTTGGTTATGTATTCTGTTTGAATTTTCTTCAGAAACAGTCTTAATTGGACAGACTCCTTATCCAAATAGCCTCCCCTTAAACAACATGCATTAAAACGATTTTATTGTATTGTGAAGAAAAAACTCAAGTAACTGAAAGTTTTCAAGAAATACTCTATAAAGATAAATGTGCATGCTTTGATAAGATGGAGTCCATGCCCAATCAAGTTCCAAAAAGTTAATGTGAAGAATTCCCTCCAAAGCTCTTAGAATCTCAAGTCTTATTCTGATAAATAAACAGCAGAACAAGCTCAGAGTTTGCGCAGCTTTTCCTGCCAGGGCCTGTTGCCTATACATGGTATTATAGGCTTGACACTTTTGGCCTATCTGTGCTACCATTTATTTCTTCCAGTATATTTGCCATCAACTCAATTCTTGTTTCAAAATGTCTTTCCCTAATGAACCCCTTCTTATTCAACCTCTCTGGCATCTATTTCATCCAGGCTCTCAACCTCCCAGCCCTGTGCTAAAATACCCACCACAGTCCATTGCTTTTCAAAGAGTGCTCTAAAGACTTGCATCAGAATCAGTGAGAATGCCAGTTAATACAAGTCAACTCCTACAACACGTGCTATAGATGAGCACTGTCCAATAGAAATGTAAGATGAGTCACATAAGTAATTTTAAATGTCTCGGTAGTCCCATTAAAAAAACTAAAAAGAAACAAGTGAAATTATTTTAATAATATGTTTAATGCAATGCATGCAAAATAACATTTCAATATGTAACAATTAGAAAACATATTAATGTGACACTTTACATTCTTTTTTAATACTAAATCTTTGAAATCTGTGTTTTATACTTGCACCATCTATCAATTCAGACCAGCATATTTCAAGGGCTTAACTGTCACCTGTGGCTAATTACTATTACATTGGACAGAACCAGCCTTGGGGGAGGGAAACTAAAAGCCAGGAATTTGCAAAATACAGATTCTTCTACACACTCAAGTTTGAGGACCATCACCCTAGACTGTCCTGTAAGACTGCCACCATTATGTTAGGGTAAAAAATGCCCCTTTAATTATTTCAATCTGAAAAACCTACAAATCCCTGGTACTTCCAGTTTAGTCAACCCAGATGGGTACTCAAAGTTCCCTAAAAGTGACCTCATTCATCCATTGAACCTACTAATTAGAAAATATTTTAGGTTCTTCCATAAAGCTCTCCTAGACAAATATTCAAATACTCATTCATTCAAAAAATACACAGCATTTGTAAAGAACCCACTAAATGCCATTATGCATCTTACAGACATTAAAAATGGTGGTCATAGTTTAGATATATCCCAAGGCCAATTGCTCATAAGCACATAACCAAAATTTGAATCATTCTGATTTCCTGAAATACTATCTCCAGTCACAAACACAAAACATACGCTTTGCATTTTTGTTAGTATGATCAGTGAAATTAAGCCAATTGGCTATAGACAAAGCAACTTACACAGGTCTATTTGCCCTAAAAAAACCCAAAACCAAACAAAAAAAAGTCTTAATGTATGAATACATGCATGAATATCAATCGTGAAAAAGATCAAAATACTGCCTTCTTAATATTTTATAACCTGTGGCGTAACTGCTGTTTGGCAAGCTTCTGACCATACTTAACACTTTGTTTGAAGTGTCCTGGATTGTGACCTGTAGTTTTTGTTTGACAGTAAACTTTTAGATTTATCTAACTTGATACAATTTTATTTTTGGTGCAGGAAAGCTCTATAATTATTTACATAATTATTATGTAATTATTTACAATGAAAGAAATGCTCTGAAGTAGCACTAGGACATGCTATGAAAATACTTCGCCCTTTCCTGTCCCTTACATGCAGTGCTTTAAGAGGCTAACACAGAAGGGTAAAGTAAATCTCCATAAAACCCAGAGAAAAGATTTTTAAAACTCCTCTTTGGATCCTGTCTGGAGTCACAGCTGGAAAAAAAAAAAGAAAGAAAGAAAATAAAAGAAAATACTTAAGAGCAGGTACTTACACAGTCTAAGGGGCCAAAAAATTTTCTTTAATATATTAACATTTCAGAAAGATGCAAACATGTTACAGACTTGAGGGATTAAAAATTGTTTTTAAAAAGTCAGAGACTGGAAAACGTGTAAAAGCCTTTAAAGGGATACCTGGCTAAGGTACCAGACTAGTTCCCGGCCAACAGCTAGCGAGGTTAACAGGAACCTCACTTCAACAACCAGGAAGAAATTGTCAACCACCACACAGCTTAAAACAGGACCTCAAACCTCACATGACAGTCCACCTTTTGTTCAGAGTCTGAGCAGAACATCCACCTATAATATACCCAAACTTCTGACCTGCAGAACTGAAACAATAAACGAAGTTGTCTTAAAGCCACTAATTTTAATTGGTTGTGCAGCAGCGTAAGTTACACACTCAGTTGTTTCTCAAATAAATAACAGTATGTTTGCTGAATATCGAAGTTTTTCAGGCTTCATTTTACAATAAGATTCCAAGCTGCTTTAGAATACAGTCCTTCCACAATTGACATGAACATTAACTGTGCACTATTTCCTTAGTATCTGTCACCCTAACATGGAAAGTGACTGAATTGGAGTCAAAATTCACTGAAAAATTCTTCACTGTTGATGGGCCTTACAAATAACGTGACCTTATTTCTGGCCAGCCACCTACGCTTGAGCGGGCTGGACAGAAGGAACCTCTAGACGCAGCCCCCAGCCTTCCAGACTGTGCCCCGCGACCGAAGGGGGCCCTGAGCCCAGGACAGACGTGAACAAAGGACAGGAAAGCGGGTGCGGCTCGTCCCTTCCATATCTAACCCAGTTTCCCGAGCAAAGCCGCGGTCTCTCACAGAAAACAGATGCTCTGAAGCTGTGGCTTATCTGCCGCGCACGCAGTTGGTTTTTAAATTCCTATAGAATCCGGCACAAGTTTAGACCGCTCGCTAGGGACCACTGGGGCAACTCCAGGCAGGGCTGGCGAACAGTTATCTATTGGAAAGTATCTGTTATACTTTCAAATTCAGAAATTGTGCTCCTTGTCGCCCAGTCCACGGACCTAGGGGGCAACCACTAGAACTGGAATCGCACAGCTTTTCTCCCACCACTACGACCAGAGAGACAACTAGCAACAAGTACCCACCGCAGCGCCACTACCCGGAAGAGCGCGCCCCGCCCAGCCACCAACTGCGCCTGCGCGAATCTGGCGTTCTGCGAAGGCGTGGGACGCCAGAGGCAAAGGGCAGGACCCCGCCGCGCGGGGCGGGGCTTAGGAGCTCCTCGCGCCTGCGTACGACGGCGTGCTGCGTCGTTACTTTTGAAACGATTGGCGGGGAACGGCTGCGGGGACCGCTGCGGTTGCTGTTTGCCGGCTGGAAGCGCGTGCCTTCGTCAGTGGACCTGGCTATGGCGCTGCAGCTGTCCCGGGAGCAGGGCATCACCCTGCGCGGGAGCGCCGAGATCGTTGCCGAGTTCTTCTGTAAGCCCTCGCGCAGGCCGGGTGGGGGACAGTTGAGTACAGGCGGCTCCGTGGGCCCGTGGCTCGGCCTCCGCGTCTGGGGAAGCCCTCACGGCCCCCAGCCTCCAGCTCCGTCGGAGTAACGGGGGAAGAGGCGGCTGCGGAAGCCTCCATCCGACGCGCTGCTGAAGGTGGAGCCGGGAGGCTCAGGTGCTTCCGAGGCCTACTAGTGGTGTAGCCTCTCGGGAGCGTTTGTTAAAAGTGCAAGTGCTCCCACCCCCTGTTCCCCGAGATTTGGGACGGAGTGTGACTGCGGTCTGGCGCGGGGTGTATTTTTAGCAAGGCCCTCCTCTCCGTGACTCTGAGGCTGGGATGTAAGACTTTGGGGAAACTCTGTTCTCTGCCAGGCTAACTGTAGGTTCTAACAGAACCTAACAGGATTTGTGAGGAGAAAAGGAGGAAAAAGAGGGAGAGGCTTGCCTGAGGCCCTGGATTAATCAATCAGGTGCCAGCTCGGATGCCAAAGCCGTCTTTGAATCCTCTGACCGCAATCTGAATTTGGGCTTGTATTACACTAAAGTGAAATTTGGCAGTGATTAATGCACTTTGCCATTTTTTTCTTTTATTGCCACATAATTGCAGGTATCTTTTTTACTTAGAAGCAAGAGTTTAAGGTTTTTTTAATGCCAGTCTACCTACGCTGCTTTCAGCGGGACACACAAATGTCTTTTACCACTTTATGGTATTAATGAAACCGTAACGATATCTAAATACATTTTATTTTCTAGAGTTAAAAAGTGATAACAGCTTCTCTGTAACATTTCTTTTGCTTTCAGCATTTGGCATCAACAGCATTTTATATCAGCGTGGCATATATCCATCTGAAACTTTTACTCGAGTGCAGAAATACGGACTCACTTTGCTTGTAACTACTGATCTTGAGCTCAAAAAATACCTAAATAATGTGGTGGAACAGCTAAAAGGTATTTAATCATTGTACACAATTTGATTGTTGCAGCCCTTCTAGGATCTACATTTCCTAGCATCTTAAGTGGTCATTTTTCAGCTCTGTCCAAAAAATTAGAAAACGTACTACTATCTCAAATATAATGATTCTCACCTGGGAAGAAGTAAATAATATGTATAGAAAGAAATCTCATCCTTCCTCACTATATTTTGATGTTATGAATCTGGCATGGCTAACAAAACAATTTTTCATCAAATAATTTCTTTGGAAACGACTTTTGCCACTAATATGGCCATATGGAACAAGTTGGAATTCCATATAATTATGATGGTGTTTATTACATGTTTGAAAACATATACGCTATATAGTCTTGATTTTCTGTAACTGGTTGGAGTCTGGTGTTACTAAATTAAGATCACGGAAATTAACACCGATTCAACCAAGGTACTAAAAAAAAGAAAAATGTAGTAATTAACAAAATAACAACATTTAGTAGACTTTCCTTCTTTTTCACGTATTTTCATTTTGTCTTTTTAAAAATTCTGCCTGTATGTCAGTAAGGTTTTTTCTATCTGAACATTTGTTTTTCCCCCCTTATCTCAAGAAATTTCTGTATTACCTGTTGGATGAATATTTATTCTCCATCTCTTTCTTTCTTCCCTTCTAAAATTCTTATGGTTTTCTCTTTCACAGTTGTCTGATTTTTCCCAGTTGGTCTTCTAAAATGACTGTCTGCCCATTCTAGAGTGGCTATCTTGTTCTTCTTTGAATTTTTAAATTTAGTAAATAATTCATTTTTGTTCAGAATTTTTGTTTCAAACGTAGCTTCATTCTGACAGTTTTAATTAAATTTTTTAACTTCAGTTTTACTATGCCCTTCTGAAGATGACCATCTAAACTTTGTTAGCTTGATGCCTCTCTTTTAAGCTACATTATTCTATAAATAAGCTGTTAATATTACCCTGCCATTTTGCCTACAGGAATGGAATCCCTCAACATTTGTGCAGATTGTGTTTTAAGCCTGATAGTCAAAGGAAGACAGGTTTTATTTTCTAGTACAAGGTTTCTCAACCTCAGCACTATTAACATTTGAGCTTGTATGTTTCTTTTGTTTGTGTGCTTTTCTGTGTATTATAGGATGTTAAGCAGTGTCCTTGGCCTCTAGCTTTTTACAGTCTTTATCCTATTTCTTCCCTCCTGTATTTTCTTTTTCTCTGTTTTGATTTACTTATTCCTACTTATTCCTACTGGTTTCCTCTTTCCAGATTTAAAAGAACAAATTACCACCTAACCCAAATCTGCTTCACATTACCATGTAATCACTTCCTTTTCAGAATAAAGCTATTATAATAAAAAGTTACTGTTATATGCTGTGCCCTGGGTCACAAGGCGTAGCAGGCTACATCAAACAGGTGGCCTGTTTTCATACTGCCCATGAGCTAAGAATGTTTTTACATTTAAAGGTTTGTTTAAAAAAGAATATGCAGCAGAGAGCTTGGTATCTCATAAGTCTTAAATATTTACTAAATATGGCTAGATTGATGTTTCTTTACTTTAGAAATTTGCTTATTCCTGAATATACCAGTTTCCAAACTTAATTCAAAGCTCAGTCTGAGGCCCTCTTCTCTCTTTATAATTTCTTTATAAGTGATCTATGATACGTGCATAGCTTTACTAACTGTTGTGTAGTCAGCCCATAAACTTACATCTAACCCAAGTCTTTCCTTATTCAAGACCCATGTATCCAGTAGCTATATCTTTATGCTACAAGCATAATAAAAACTAAATTTAGGATCATCTCCGAACTTGGGAGCCTTTTGGTCCCAAGCCTCTTTCCTCTCAATGAATGACTCAACTGTAAGACCAGAAATACAAAGTACAAGTCAGAAACTTGAGTGCTATCTCAATCATTCTTCTTTCTTAACTCCCATAACAAATCTTTTTTTTTTTTTTTTTTTTTAAGACAGTCTCACTATGTTGCCCTGGGTAGAGTGCTGTGGCTTCACAGCTCACAGCAACCTCAAACTCCTAGGCTTAAGCAATTCTTTTGCCTCAGCTTCCCAAGTAGCTGGGACTACAGGCACTCGCCACAATGCCCGGTTATTTTTTGGTTGTAGTTGTCATTGTTTGGCAAGCCTGGGCTGGATTTGAACCCACCAGCTCCAGTGTATGTGGCTGGTACACTAGCTGCTGAGCTACAGGCACCAAGCTTCCCACACCAAATCTAGTAAATTTTAACAATGTTAAATCTTTTCTCTGTCTACTGATCTATTTCGACCTGTTTATCTTCCTACAAGCTAATTGACTTAGTGTTCCTATAACTCCTTTTTACCTGTTCCAGTCCACTTTGCATGTCGCAGCCAAAATGATAGTTTGGAAGTCCAAATCTAATTACATCATGCCCTGCTTCAAACAGAGTGATGACTATGCTGGTCTTTAAGAGTAATTTTTAGAATTTTACCCACCTGACTTTACATAAATAAATTCCTATTTATCCAATGTTACCCTGTTTATTCTTTGTTTCTTCATTGCAGTTTTACTGGCCTGCTTTCAGTCTTTTGGTCATGTTCTTCCCTTTAGAGTATTTAAGCCCTGTTCCTTTTGCATGTTTGGTATTGTTAATGCCAATAATACTAATAGCTAAACTCAAACCTTCCCAGGCCTCCCTGAATGGGTCAAATGTTCCTGTCTTATGCTTTCATTGCACCATGTACCTTTTTAATAACAGCCATTCGATCATTTCTCATTTATTGATGTGATAGTTAGATTAATACCCATTTCCTCTGTCCTTACCTTGGATTAGGATGGAATACCATATGTCCAGTACCCACTGTAAGTGGTACAAATATTCAGAATTTGAAAACCTAAGCTAGGTTACAGGTAGGGTATATGGGAGGACATGTTAAATAGCAGTGGTAGAAATGCATTTGCTAAGGATAGGAAGTAATGCCTGAGAAAAGAGCTGCTTTGCAATGCAGTGAACTAAAAAAAGATGCCTTAAATGTGTTTCAGATTGGTTGTACAAGTGTTCAGTTCAGAAACTGGTTGTAGTTATCTCAAATATTGAAAGTGGTGAGGTCCTTGAAAGATGGCAGTTTGATATTGAGTGTGACAAGACTGCAAAAGACGATAGGTAAGTAGATATTAAGTTATTTTCATTTTCCTTTAAGACTTTTCATTACTAAATGTTCCAATTATATTGAACTAGTTTTATATAAATTATAGTCTATTTCCAGGTTATGTTTTAATTAAAAATAGTTTTACAGAGTAAATCATAAACTTTATAGACTCCCTGTATAGTATACTTTTAATATAATTGCCTTTATTGTACAGTGAATTTATAACTTTAGTATGGTGGTATATACAAAACTATACAGTGTATTAGATGGACCATTTAATGAATTTATCAAAGATACTTTTAACTGTAGGGGATAATTTTAGACTCTCACACAGCTTAAGAGGCAGCACGACGGTATGTTTGATGCCATGAACTTCCGAAGACACTTCTGAAAGTTCTAGGCACCGTGGATGGGAAAAGCCCACCTTTGTATTTCAGTGCTTAGCATTGTCCTGGGCATGCTTTTCTGTAAACTTAGAACTATTTCTCATACTGAAATTTAATTTGCTTCTGAAGCTTTTGGTCTGTTTTAGGAAATGTTTAGCATATAAAAATAATTTTATATATAACTTAATATTTTATTTGCAATAAAAGAAAATTAGAAATTTAGACATTACTAAAATGGTCAAAATACTTCCACTAATTAAATATTTTAGTTACTGCTTTTTATTTTACGAGATCCTGAAGTTTTCCTGACTTAAAGTGGTTGACAAATTTTCTAGTCAATCTGATACTAGATGACTTGATACTAAGACCAACCCTAAAAGGTGGTTGGAAGGATAAATTAAATAATAAGGATATGTATTGTGCCTACCGGGTTATAGATCCAAAGGATACTTTTACTTTTTAAAAATACCTCTTTTTTTGTGCTTAGTCCATATTAGGGTTTGTTTTTCTGGAAAGATAGTGAACCAGACTATTTTATGAACTGAAATGACTTTCAGTTAAGGCAGTTCTGAATAATTATAGAACTTGAAAAATAATTTTAAGCAAATGATGGATCATAAAAACTTGTTACAACCAACTGAGAAAATGATTGAAGGATATAATCTGAGAATTTTATGTTTTTCTCAAGAGTGGTGATTGAATTAATTATGTGTTTTATTATATATTTTAAAAGTCCTTTTTTATGCGTTGCTTATTGATTTTGAGGGTATTTAATCAGATGAATAGCTTTACAACTCTTTTACTCATTAAAACCTAAAATGAATTAATTGATTTTGGCTCTTTTGACAGTGCACCCAGAGAAAAGTCTCAGAAGGCTATCCAGGATGAAATCCGTTCAGTGATCAGACAGATCACAGCCACAGTGACATTTCTGCCACTATTGGAAGTTTCTTGTAAGCATTGCACATCTTCTTGTTGACTTAAATTTATTGGAGAAAAGAATAAGCTACTGCTTTATGGAGTACCCCTTTATTAAATTTTTTCTTAATTATCAGTATCTTGTAATATAAATGGGAAAAGCATAATAAAGCAAAAGTAATGTATAGGAATACTCCCCTTATCCACAGAGAGACCCTCAGTGAATGCCTGAAGGCATGGAGTGTATTGAATCCTGTACTAATTTTTTTCCCATATACACATACACTTATACACACACATATACGTACACACCTGTGGTAAAGTTTAATTTATAAATTATATACAATAAGAGTTAGCAACAATAACAATAATAAAATGGAACAATTATAAAAATATGCTAGCACCACTGTGAATTGTTTATTTCTAGAATTTTCTATTTAATATTTTCAGACCACAGTTGACTTGACCACAGGTAATTGAAACTGTGGAAAGTGAAACCATGAATGAAAGGGGATAACTGTATATGCTGTTTAGAAAATTTGCAAATGCTGAAAAAAAGAGGAAAAATACTTCACAATACTCACTCCTGCAATTTTTGATGTAATTTCTTTCACTGTTTTTATGTTCTACACCTATTTATGTATGTAATTAAGACTATGGCTATAATTGTGTCTTTTCAATCTTATTCCTTTGTCATAATTATTTACCCCATATTTTATCATATGACTATATACTCACTGCAATTATTTTTAATGAGTTTGTCATAAAAGAAAAGAAACTTGAATTTTTCATAAGATAAAGTTGAAGGGTACATGGGTGGCACCTGTGGCCCAGTGAATAGGGCACTGGCCTCATATATAGAGGATGGCGGGTTCAAACCCAGCCCTGGCCAAACTGCAACAACCAGAAAAAAATAGCCAGGCATTGTGGCAGGTGCCTATAGTCCCAGCTACTTGGGAGGCTGAGGCAAGAGAATTGCCTAAGCCCAAGGGTTAGAGGCTGCTGTGAGCAGTGTGATGCCCCGGCACTCTATCAAGGGCGATAAAGTGAGACTCTGTTTCTACAAAAAAAAAAAAGTTGAAGGGTACAATATTTCCTTTAGTAAAAGAAATTTCCTTTGAGAAAAATAAATTAGTGATTAGAAACCAGGCTAAGCTATCTTTTCTAACAATGGGAGTTAACAAAATATGAAAGAGACTGGGAGGGTAATTTTCATTGTGAAAAATAATGTGCTTTTATGATCTTATCCCCAATTTAGGTTCATTTGATCTGCTGATCTATACAGACAAAGATTTGGTCGTACCTGAAAAATGGGAAGAGTCTGGACCCCAGTTCATTACCAATTCCGAGGAAGTCCGCCTTCGCTCATTTACCACTACAATCCACAAAGTAAATAGCATGGTGGCCTACAAAATTCCTGTCAGTGACTGAGGATGAGATGAGGCAGATCATGTAGTATGTAATTTTTAAATGTGGTTTTCCTGAAACCAGATCAACTATATATAGTTGAATGTTTCATTTCATTAGTTAATTGTTAAACAAGGAAAACTGTTGTACTTTACTGAACTGTGTGTGATTGTCCCATTTGCGGGGTACCTATTGATTTAACCATAGGATTGACATAGTTTATTGCACAGTGTTCAAAAGGAGCCAGCAAATTTTTGTCAGCATTGTAATGTTAATTTTTTTAAAGGTGGTAACTGTAAATAGAAAAACTTGCTGTAAAGCTAAGTGCTTTCCTAAGTCAGACATTTTGGTCAAGTGGCTTGACTCACCATAGGTAGGGAGGAATTGAAATATATAAAATACAGCAGAAGAAGAATGAATATTCAGGTTTAGATCCTAAAAGTAAGTAATGAGACACTTCTTTATTAGGTCCATTTGTCATTTATTTTATTGTATAGTTTTCATATTGAATACATTTTCATCTATTTTAATTTATGTAAATTGAACCTATGAAGCCATGGGTGTTTCTATTGTTTAATTTACTATGATACAGAACTCTTAAAATTTTTTGGTTTGTATTTTATAAAATCAAGGTTTAAATGAAAATGAGGAAATAAAGTTTAATTTGTATATAGCGTGTCTTAAAATATTTTGATATTTATGTGGTGTTAAGATAGTTAATTGAAAGAATGATTGAAAGTAGCAAATTATTTCTTTTGTTTCTGAGGTTATAGAGTCTAAGGCTACAAAGTTGAATCAATAAGTTGAGGTTCTCTGAATCTAATGGATAAGCTTTGATTATACCCCCTTCATCTCATAGCAGTAGACTTAAAATAACCTATTGTTTGGAATTAGTATAGTTTAACAAATGTTGGATGTGGATCCTTTTATACTCTTAGGCTTATTGTCAGCCTAGTTTTTCTAAGATATTAAAATACCACACTTACTCCTTTGCCTTCATCAATACCCTTATCAAGTATATGATTTCTAATCAGTTCTCACCTGTTTTTCTAATCTCAGTTTAAGGCAGACTTCTAAAGAGTCTTGTCTAATTCCTATTCTAAATCTTATTTTGTAATTAATCAATTTTATTAAACTTAATATTAGACCCTGTTCTAAGCTCATTGTATATATTAACTTATTTAGCCATCACTTTTATTAAATAAATGTGCATAATCTACATTCATCCAAAAATGACATACGGAGTGTCCATAATGTGCAAAATACAGTGTGTCAAGTGCCAGAATGAATGGAACAATTCTTGGCATTTCTAAAGCTTGAGATCTTATAAGGGAGAGGAAAATAAATGGCAAAGGACTGATTATATATCAGTTAAGAAATATGCATTCGGGAATTGAATTGGAGCCAGGCTGTGAGTTTTATTGGTAAAGCTAGATTGGAAAAGCTTTGATTTGTAACTCCAGATGAACTTATTCTACCCTCTTAATACACCTTTGAGACTCATCCTCAAAGGAAGACATTTAAATCAACAGCTGAAAGAATTGTGACTAGATGACCTGGTTTGGTGGCTCATGCCTGTATTCCTAGCACTCTTGAAGGCTGAGGCAGATGGATTTCTTGAGCTCTGGAGTTTGAGACCAGTCTGAGCAAGAATGAGACCTTGTCTCTACTAAAGATAGATTAGCTGGGTGTTGTGGTCCTAGCTACTTGGGAGGCTGAGGCAAGGGGATTACTTGAGCCCAAGAGTTTAAGGTTGTGAGCTATAACACAATGGCACTCTACTACCCAGGGTGAAAGTGAGACTCTGTCTCAAAAAAAAAAAATAGATTTTGACCAACTTCCATACCATTAAATGACAAGAGGCTAAGATTCTAAGACAGTCGGGTGGGTCTCTAAGCCTGCCTGGACTGACTCAGTTTTGCTTATCATAGGTAATGAAAACAGGTTCCAGTTGAGCCCAGAAAGGACTACCTGGCCTTTGGGATCCTTCTCCCAGCATCAGCAGAGAAGTCAACCCTTTGCGAGAAAGTTTAAGCAGAGGTATAACATTTCTCCAACATGCCACTAACCAAAGCAACTTCCCTTCCCAAGTCAAACTTCTTTGGGACCAGGAAATATATTCCTCCCATGGAGATGGTGAGGAGGGCATGTGGATGTCTGATGGAAGGAGGGGTTGGCAAACTTACTGTAAGTGGCCAGGTAGTAATAGTTCAGGCTTTGAGAGCCTACTCAAGTTGGTGGTTGTAGCTTGAAAGCAGCCATAGACAATACTTGAATGAGCATGACCTTGTTCCAGTAACAAAAACCAGATGGATAGCTGGTTTGGCTCAAGAGTTGTACTTTGCCAACTCTGTACTAGGACACGGTTTCCTCTTTCAGACACAAATATTCAATCCCTAGCTCAGAGCACTTGATTTTTTAATATTTAAAGCTTACTTGTAAAGCATCATCATTTGTTGGCTCCATCCATAGTTTCTCAAATTAGTTGTCTCTCCCACTTTTATCTCAATTTCATATTTCTTTGAGGTACTCCATAGGACACCCCACAGTGAACTTTGATCTGAAAGCTTAGGAAGGGAGATTCTTTGGTATATGATACATGAAGGAGACTGAGAATAGCATAAAGAGGCTGGGCACAGTGGCTCACACCTGTAATCCTAGCACTCTGGGAGGCCAAGGTGGATGGATCACTTGAGCTCAGGAGTTTGAGGCCAGTCTGAGCAAGGGTGAGACCCTGTCTCTACTTAAAAAAAAAAATAAAAAACTGAGGCAAGAGGATCGTTTGAGCCCAAGAGTTTGAGGTTGCTGTGAGCTACAATATTATGGCACTCTACTGAGAGTGAAAAAGTAAGACTGTCTTCAAAAAAAGAAAAAAAAGAGTAACATAAAGCATCTATACTTCAATTTCAAATCATCTTTTTGCTATATAACATGCACACTGAAAACATTAGAGTGCACTGATGTTTCTCATGTTCATTAACCTATATTAGATAATAGACTCAAAAGTTATTGAAAAAATAAGGTGGATATCCTCATAGACATTTTTCTTAACCTGTTTTCATTTACTTGTATAAAATTTCTCTTTAATACTATTCACAAAAGATCAGAATGGGTATATGATACTGCGTTGTAACTATTATATTTTCCAGCAGATGTCACTAATGGTATAACAATATTCAAATTAAGGTGAATTTATTTTGGATCTCAAGACCATAATATTCAGCTTTTCTTAGTGGAAATTAACATTGAGATTTCTGGCTACGAAAATAAAAATACATGAGGGGTCAAAAGCACTTAGTATCTATTACATGCTGGGCACTTTTCCTGAATTATTTAATTCTCATAAATTTAATTATTCTCACAATAGAATTGTGGGGTCAATTGGGGGGGGTATATATGCCCAAAGTATAGGTGGTCTAATTCTTATGTTCTCAGCCAAGGAAACTCCTGACTCCCCAATAAGCACATCAAAAGTAGTATTTACTCACCCTTTTGGTCTTACTTTTTGCAATCCTTTTAGCAATTGAATGTTTAGAACAGTTTTTCTTTTATGTAGTATTGCACTTTGCAAAACTTAACCAAGTCTTATTGGGTGACCTTGTATTTACACTTTGTTCAGATAGTATGTTACCAGATGACTTTGACCAATTTATGGGAGAAACCAAAGGATAGGGCTTTATCCTCAACCTTACTGATATTATCTAAAAAATAAATCAGGTGTGAATTTGTGAACAATAATGCAATATAATTTTCCAACTAATCAGAAGAATTGTTCACTTTTTAGGGAATTTATTTTTGGCTTAATTTATAAATACTTATTTCAAGTTATTTTCTTCAGTATGACTACAATAAAGAGTATAACCCTGAAATGGAAACTATACTAAATTTCAGATTTTATTAGTTATATTTTCTAAAAACAGATCTTTAGAGATCTTTCCATTCTTCATGATGATGGCTTTTAAAGCCAGAAGTATTCACTGATGCTTATTAAAAAAAAAAAAAAATAGTTGGTCAAGCTACTTAATCTTCATTAGAGTTGACAGTTCTGTTGCAATTGGCAAAAACATTGTAGCCCTAGCAACAAGACTATTAGAAAAGGTCTAGAGAGAAAAATGTCAGCATCGACCCTCTGATTACACAAGTCGGTTTATGTTACCATGTCACCTATTTTTGTCCTCTACCATGTGATCTATTTTTATGCCAGAGAAACATAATATAGTTACGTTTATTTGTGCAAAGGCCATTTTCATCTAGGTTTATCTGCACTATTTTGCTATGCAAGCTTGTTTGCACAAAGGAACTTAAATCAGATCAAAATCTTTATTGTCTTAGAATTTTATCTGTGCAGAAAAAGGCTGCCAAGTATAAGCTGGACCACCCGTACTCCATTTCCATGCAAGGGAAAGATGGCAAGCATTTTAAAAAACTAGATATGGGCATATTCAGTGGATGCCTGGACATGGACATAGATTTATTTCTGAAATGGCAGTCTCATTGACCAAGTACAGATACTAATGGTTTTAAAGACTGAGTTTGTGATGTGCAAGATATTTCATGTCTAAAATATAATTTCTGGAGCACTGTTCGCAATCATAATAGCTAGTACAGCTCTGTAAAACAGCCTATATAATATACAGCCTCCAAGTCTTAGGAAAGGAATTTATGGATATTGATCATCCACTGTATGCCAGGTATGGTTAAGGAGTGTAACACCTGTTCATCTGGCTCCTCCTAAGTGAATGGAGGTTGGACTCGGTGGATAAATGGGAGAATTGAGCCATGGCTGTGGTCTTAGAAACTCACAGAGATGGGGAAAGCTGCCAGAAGCAGGAAGTCTGAGTGCTCAATAAGGAGTGCTCTGGAGGAACAGCTCCAAAACCTCTGCTCAGGGCTATGAAGGGAGAAGAGAAGAAAGACAGGATCCATGTGAAGACTATAACTCTGGTAAGACCCACTGAGCCCAGAGGGGAACCGTAAAGCAAAACTATGAGGAAACCCTATCTAGGGAGAATGAATGCTTCATAGAGTATCTTCATCCAAATTTGTGGGCAAGAAGGGGATCAGTCATCAATCAAATTCATTCATTACTTGCATTATCTTAGTTCTACAACAATCCTCTCAGGATTATTATCCCCATTTTACAGGTATAAGAATTGAAATTCAAGAAGGGTAAGTAAATTACCTAACTTGACGCAGCCTAAACCATTCCCAGGCTCAATTCCAAAGTCAATATTCTTTTTACCATATCTCATTGCCTCTCAGAGACTAAGGAGGGTGCCCCTGCCTCAGACATAGTTGTAAGAAGACTAGGATGGCATGTGAATTTCACCCCAAGTAGGGGAAGTGAGAACTTGAAGTCACAATATTTGAATATTGCATTAACTTACTTAAAAAAAAAAAAAAACACGAGTAATAAACTGCTATTAAGTGCTTATAAACACAAGAGTATTTGGCTGTCTTTATTTTCTTCCATCAATATTTTCTTCTCTCATTATTTCACTATTTTTTCCAGGTTAATAAATACGAAAGTACATACAATTAGGTTAAATGTTTGCATTTGTTAGTAACATCTGAGTTGTAGTTGAGTCCTTCACCCTGATGTGTGCCATATACCCCTACCTTGTACCCAATAGGTGGGAGATTGCCAAGCCCACTTTCTCCCTCCCCCTACTTGAATTTAACTGGGTTTTTCTGTCATATGGACTTGTAGTTCATGTACTACTTTAAAATTTGTATTGAGTACTTAGAGTGCTTGTTTTTCTATTCTTGAAATACTTTACTAAGGAGAATATTCTTTAAGTCCATTCAGGTAAATACAAAAGATGTGAAGTCTGCATCTTTTTTATGACTAAATAGTAATTCCATGATATATTAACAGTTTATTAATCTGTTCGTAGATTGATGGCCACTTGGGTTGTTTCCCCATCTTTTCAGTTGTGAATTGAGCTGCTGTAAACATTGAATGCCAATGTCTTCATGATAAAAGTTTGATCTACTTCTACAAATGGAACATCTACTTTTATCTCTTTGAGGATTCTCCATACTGTTTTTTGAAAAAGGTTGTACTAATTTGCAATCCCACCAAAGGCATGGCAGTGTTCCATTCTTCCCACACCTATGCCAGCATCTATAGCTTTGCGACTTTATGATGTGTGTTCTTCTTGCTAGGGTTAGGTGATGTGTCTCAAGGTTGTTTTGATTTGTATTTCTCTGATGACTAGAGACATTAAGTATTGGTTCATGTGTTTTTTGGCCATTTATTTGTCTTTATTCCACTGTGGTCTGAAAACAAAAGGTGCAATTTCTGTTTTTTTAAATTGGTTGAGCTTTGGTTTATGTACTAGGTTATGGTCAGTTTTGGAAAATGATCTGTGAGCTTACAAGAAGAATGTATACTCAGTATTATTGGGGTGGTATTTTCTATATATATTAAGACTATTTGTTCTACAGTTGTATTTTAATTGGATAAGTTAATCACAGTGTGTTTAGGAAATGTTCTCCCTGAATCGAGATCACCCAGGGTTTGATAGCCATCTAAAAGGAGTGTGTCTGAATCTTTGGTGATGCTTGGGAAATTTTCAGCTATGATGTCCATCATTAGGGCTTTCATGCCTTTGGGTCTCTTCTTTAGGATACCTATATTTCGTATGTTCATTGCATGTAATCCCATAATTCTCTACGAGATTGCTCTGCTTTTACTGGCTTCTTTCTGCCTCTTTAAATGACTGATTTAGCTTTTGTCTTCAGAAGTCTGAGTTTGTCTTCAGACTCTGAGATTCTTATCTTCTCTATGGTTTAATCTGTTATTGAAACATCATTCTACTACATTTGTATTGCACTAAGTCCCTTTGGAACTGCTTATGGGAATTTTGCTTTTTGCCCACAAAAGACTTTAGTAACATGAGTCAGACAGAATTCCATGAAGCACCCTAAGATGAAAAGTTGTTCCCTATTCTATTTCTTATCGCTAATTATGCCCTGTTATGTTGTCCAAAATAGCTCACCAGACTCTATGAAATGAATGCAAAGACCAGATCAACAATGCAAAAATGTTCCAAATTTGAACAATATGAAACTCTTCTAGTTTTTCAACTTTTCCCCAAACAAAATCCTCTTGCAAATGAAAAGCCTGTAGAAATTAATGTCTGACTTCCTTTATTCTCAATTTTATAGAATTTGCTTAATCTTAGCCAAAGGGTCTTACTCCAGGGCTTGGGTTCCTATAACTTTAGCTGTATCCTGAGCTGTCTTTCCTAGTAATGAACATGGCTTCTTCAGTCTCTGTGAAATTAATAATTAATTCAGATATCTAATTAGTGTAGCTCTCCAAGGGATCAGTAATCAAAGAAAAAACTGCAAGCAGAATTATGGCCCCAGAATTAAATAGTGTGATCTCATTTGAAATGGCTGCTGCCAGCCAAAAACCATGACAGAAACTTAGTAACACCTGTGTTGTAGACAAGGTCCTGAAAACAGCAGGGCTTCAACCCCATGGAAGGCCAGTCAACTGCACCAGTGTCAGGAGCCTACAGCATGTGAATCTGCATTCACTGGGCAGAAATTGCCCACCAATGGTTGTGCTTCCCCCACATTTGATATGTGTGTGTTTTCTTTGTGATTTTGTTGTTGTTGATGGTGGTGATACTTTTGAGAAGCTGCCTATGTATATTCCCTACTTTCTTAGTGAGTTGTGTTTGAAACATTGGTTCTTAGAAAATGTAGATGTTCTGTTTCTTTATTTCTTTGTATTCAGGACTTCAATGCCAACTGCAGTTAGTTTGAAGAAAACCTCTATCCCAAAGCTGCAGAAGCTGGCATGTCTGTAGGGAGAAGGGAACACTTACACAGTTGGTGGGTCTGCAAACTACTACAGCCTCTTTAGAAAGAAGTATGGGGAATCCTCAAACTCAAAATAGACCTTCCATTTGATCTCATAATCCCATTACTAGGCACCTACCTTGAAGAAAAAATAACATTTTCTTATGAGGACATTTGCACTTGATTGTTTTATCCCAGCTCAATTTACAATCACCAAGACATGGAAACAACCTCAATGCCCATCAACCCAGGTATAGATTAACAAACTGTGCTTTATGTTTACTTTGGAATACTATTCAGCCATAAAAAAGATGGGGACTTTACATCTTTTTTTTCCCCTTTTTGAGACTGAGTCTCACTTTATCACCCTCTGCAGAGTGCTGTGACATCATAGCTCACATCAACCTTAAACTCTTGTGCTCAAATGATCCTTTTACCTTAGCCTCCCAACTAGCTGGGACTATAAGCACCTGGCACAACACCCAGCTGTTTTTGAGAGATGAAGTCTCACTCAGGCTAGTCTAGAACTCCTGAGCTCAGGTGATCCACCAGCCTTGGCCTCCAGAGTGGCTAGAATTACAGGTCTGAGCCACCACACCTGGCTTACATCTTTTGTATTAACCTAGATGGAACTGAAACACATTCTTCTAAGTAAAGTATCATAAGAATGGAAAAGCAAGTATTCAATGTATTCAATACTAATATGAAGCCAGTAAACAATCTAATACATGCCCACATAAGAGAAAAACTCAATTCAATTTAAGTTGGGTGTGCTCCCACTTAATGAGCACATTGTAAGGGTATATGGCGCACCTCTTGGGTGCAGGACACAACTGTAAGAGGGAGTCTGCCTAACAAACGCAAACATTATAACCTAGTTGTTTTTACCCTCACATTATTCTGAAATTTTTTAAAAAGTAAAAAAAAAAAAAGAAAAAAACCTCTATTCCCAAATCCTCCTTGTGTGTTCTTTCTAGGAGAGTGAAATTTTTACTCTTCTCTATGGAAACACGAGGATTGGAGTAATGACCACCCCCCTGCTCCCTCAGCAATATTTTAATATTTAACATTTTCTTTATTCTGATAATAGTAATTGTAATCACCCTTCCATGGACTTTTCATTCCCACCTAGGCAGATCAAGCCAGTCCAGGCTGACCAAGAGTTGACCAGGGTCATGATTTTTTTTTTTTTAATTAAAATACAAGGATCATAGGAAGGTCCAGTGAGTCAAGATTATTCTTGTCAAGCGATAATGGAAGGATCCCAAAGTTCAGCAAAACTTTAAAGAGTTTGTTATAATGGGTTAAAGTAGCCAAAAGTTAGTATCCAAAAAGTTTGGGCCACTGAAAAGATAGAAAGCAGGCACAGACAAAAATGAGACCCCAGAAAACCTGTACTCCAGGGCAGACACTTTTTCTACCGCCTTCTTTTATTTCTTCCTGTCTCAGGAGGTTCTGACCGTAAGTATACAGAGAGTAGCTGCAGCTGGGGAAGGAAATAGTGCCAAGAGCTGCAGCTGTAGAAAGTTTGGCATTTGTTTTAGTTTTTACTTTTAACTTTTATGGTCTAAAATTAATGCACAAGTAAAAAAAAATCGAATAGATCAGGGTAATACCAAATGAAGAATAAATTCTTCATCTGACTTTGATCCCCCATTCCCTACTTCACGCATATGCTGATATTCCTGGTCTGTTTTCAATTTTAGATATTTACGGAAAGATAAGAAACTTTGTTCATATTTTTTTCATCCACCTACTCGTAATTTTTTTTCAGGCATATTTAGTTACTGCTATAATTTTAAATAATAAGATTAAACTATATTTGTTTTAGTTTTTACTTTTAACTTTTGTAGTCAGACGATAGACGAGGTACAAAAAGATGAAACAGATTAGAGGGGTACCAAGTTTTGTTTGTATGTTGACTCTACAAATTGAAGTGGCATTTAATTTATGTTATTCCAATTATTTAAACAACTCCTTACTGATAAGCCAAATAGCATGGATCTAACTATTGAGGGGGATTTGTGTTTTTAAAATTGAAAAACAAATGTTCCAAGTTTCAAAGTCAGATAAAAATCTTTAAACTCAATCTTCCAGCCTCATTTGGCCAGTGATAAATCTTTAACCGCTAAGAACTTAAACATAATAAATTAAAAATCATTGTTTATTTTTGAATTATAGCCACTGCTTTTTCTTCTTGACTCTGAAGGTGTTAATATTTTTCAAAAGACCAGTTTTTTTTCTGTTTTCATAATTATCTATTTTCTTCAGGAGTCAGCTAAGCTGTTACCTATGTTCCACTTAGACTTTCTCATTTTTGCTGTTTGTGTCGCTCAAATTTTGTGAGCTTCTCTCCACATCTATAGAAATGGTAGAAAAAGTTGATCAATATTAGTAGCATGATTTTCCACTGTGATTTTAGCACTCTCCCTTTAATGAAAAAAAAAGGACGACATGGCCTGTGTAAATATAAACAAGGGATACTATTTTAGGGCTTATTTAAATATTTTACCGTATTTTTACAATTATTTTGGCTTTTTAAAATGTTGCATCAAAATATTATTTATTTTACTTAGCTTTTTGGCACATCCTCAAATGTCTGCAAAATTAAGCATATTTCCAGTTGTGGTCAGCAGAGGGCAGCAAAGGACAGTGGCGTTGGCGCTTGCTGCCAGGGCCTTGGTATCCTTTGCTTCCTGGAGGCAAAGATCGGTTCCTTGAGAGTAGAGAGTCCAGAGTGCCAGAATCAGGACGGAAATTACTCACAATGACAGTGACCTGAGATGGAGAATGGGCTGAGCAGGGAGTGGAACGGTTTAGTGAAAAGGAAGCCATAATTCACAGCTTGTGTCTGTCACACAGTTTGAACAGGTAGAAAGTAGACTCAGAGCCTTTCTACAGTCCCGGCTGCTACTTTCCGACCTCTTTAAAGCCCAGGGTTTGGCTCTACAAAGTAACAGGTATCCACGATCAACCCTGAGAGCTAGTAACATTCTGCCCACAGTGGGTTCCAGAGCCTCTCAGTAAGGAGAGATTGAGTGGGGTACAAGCATGAGATACAAGCTCTGATGGTTGGTGAAAGCATTGTCAGGTGTATGCCAATTAAATATTTTGGGAGCCTCCCTAAATGGAATGTGGTTTAAAATATATCCCAATGTCAGGTATGTGACTTGACTTTACTGAGCATCAGTTTCTCCATCTGTAAAAGTGGAAGTAATCATTCTTAACCTCCTAGGGATCCTTCAGGGAATCCTAGCAACTTGAAGGTGCTCAACTGATTTTACTACCTGTTCTGTGCCCCTTCCCTTTGGTTGTGGAAGAATATCCAAGATACTTCTTGTTATTTCTGAGTGTAAAGAAAGTCTTCCCTATCTCTTGTGGGCACAACTGACATTAATAGAGGAGTTACTATATTAGGTACCAGACTGATTTCTGTAGTATTACCTCACTTAACACTCATAACATCCCTATGAGATATTTTAATCATCTCTGTTTTGCAGACAAGGACACTGAGGCTTTAATAGTAAAACTGGTTTTTCCCACGGTTACATTTGTAGTAAATAATGAAAGGGGATTCTAGACCAGGCGTTTGAAACCAGAGCTCATGCTTTTAACTTGATTTCCTATATAAACATTTCATCATCAATTGAAAAATTTAAGAATAAAAAATAGAATTAAAATAGTTTTGTCCTTGTGATGTGCTTAAATGTTGATATTATTGCCATAGCATTACCTTATACTATCTTTTCTATTTGATATTTTGGGTGAAAAATTTAGTGTTTAATGAAATAAATGATAGACTTTTATGGAATGATTTGTGTCCCTCTTCCTACCTCATGGACTAAAATCCTAACCTCTCTTTCCCATGTCATGTACATATACAGTGAGAAAGTGACCATCTGCAAACCAGAAAGAGCCCTTACAAGAAACTAAACATGCTGGCACCTTGATCTTACACTTTTACCTTCCAGGATTGTGAGAAATAAGTTTCTGTTGGTTACAACACCCAGTCTATGGTATTTTGTTTTGGTAGTTTGAGTTGACTAGGACACAACCTGTATCACTTTTATTCCATTTAGAGCTTGTCCAATAAATTAAAAGAAATAACCATACTAATTATTACTGCCTTATTTTTTCTCTTTTTTCTAATTTTTACATAATGTAAAATTGACCATTATATTACTAATATTTTACATGATAGATGATATTAAATATATTCATTGTGTTGTGCAACCATCATCACTGTTTATCTCCATAAGTTTTTTCATCTTGTAAAATGGAAACTCTACCTACTAAACAGTAATTCCTCATTCTTCCCTCCTTCCACCTCCCGGCAACCACCACTCTACTTTCTACCACTATGATTTTGTCCAGTAGATCTAGTTGGTTTATGTATTAAGTTCTCTTTTTCCTTATTTTCTGTCTGGTTATTCTATGTTGATAGTGGGGTATCAAAGTCTCCAACCATTATTATGGAACTATTTGTCCCTTCAGTTGTCTGTTTTTGGTTTATATTTTTGATGGGTTATTTCAGGGGCATGCATGTTTATAATTGTTATAGCTTCTTGCTGTATTGAGCCTTTTACTTTTAAATATGTGATATCCTTCTGTATCTCCTTTCTTTGTTGTCCTTGTGTGTGTGTGCTTTTTTTTTAATCTAACCCCTTTTATTCTTACATTACTATAGCCACCTCATCTCTCTTCTGGTTACTGTTCGAAGAGAACAGCTTTTTTCCATCCTTTCACTTTCAGTCTACTTGGACCATTGGATCTAAAGTGAATCTTGATGGTAGACGTGGTGGTGTATGCATGTAGTCCCAGCTTCTCAGGAGGCTGAGGCGGAAGGATCACTTGAGCCCAGGAGTTTCAAGTTCAGCCTAGGCAACATGGTGAAACTCCATCTCTGAAAAATGTATTTTTTAAATAAAGTGAATTGCCTATAGGCAGCATCTAGTTAGGTAATGCTTTTCCTTTTTAAATCAATTCAGCCAGTCTTTTGATTGTAGATTTTAAATTCATTTACATTTTCACTAATTGCTAGCAACAAAGGACTTACTTCTGATAGTTTGCTATTTATTTTCTATATGCCTGTAGCTTTTTTTATCTTTCATTTCCTGCATTACTATCTTCTTTCATGTTTAGTTGATATTTTGTACTAAAAATTTAAATTTCTTTTTCATTTTATTTTTTGCATATTCAATAGCTATTTCTCCTTAAGGTTGCCATGGAGAATGTATTTAATGTCCTAAAGTTTTACCATTCTGTTCGAATTTATACCAACTTAACTTTATAACATATAAAAACTCTGCTCATTTTCAGCTTCATCCTTACCCCTTTTGGTTGTTCATGTCACAGAATGACGTCTTTACATATTGTGTGCCCCCAAACATGAACTAGTATAGGCATACCTTATTTTATTGTGCTTCACTTTATTGCACTTCAGATACTGCATTTTTTTTTACAAACTGAAGTTTTGTAAAAAAAAATGCATCAAGTAAGTCTACCAGCATCATTTTTCTACCAGTTTGTGTCTCTGTCACATTTTGATAATTCCCACTACATTTCATACATTTTCATTATGATTGTATCTGTCAGTGTTACTACTGTAGTTTTTGGGGCACTACAAACTACCTTACAAGATGGCAAACCTAATTGATAAAAGTTGTGTGTATTCTGGCTGCTTCACCAACCAAGCATTTTCCGTGTCTCTCTTCCTCTCCTCAGGCCTCCCTAGTCCCTGTAACCTAGACCAATTAATAACAATACGATGGCTTTTCTCACTTTTCTCACGTGATTTAAAGTGTCATCTCTAACTTTAAATCAAAGCTAGAAATAATTGAGCTTAATGAGAAAAGCATGTCAAAAACCAAAATAGGCAGAAAGGGAGGCCTCTTGCGTCAGTTAGCTGAACCATGAGTGCAATGGAAAAGTTCTTGAAGGAAATTAAAAGTGCTACTCCAGTGAACACACAAATGATAAGAAAGGGAAATAGCCTACTGCTGATAAAAAGAAAGGATTAGTGGTCTTAATAGAAGTGTAAACCAGCCACAGCATATCCTTAAGCCACAGCCTAATCCAGAGCAAGGGCCTGACTCTAATTCTATGAAGCCTGAGGGAGGTGAGGCAGCTGCAGAAGAAAAGTTGGAAGATAGCAGAAGTTCCTAAGGTTTAAGTAAAGAAGCCAATTCCATGATATTAAAGGGTAAAGTGAAGCGGCAAGTGCTGGTGTAGAAAGCTGCGGCAAGTTACCCAGAAGATTTACTAACTGGGATTGCTGATGAAGGTGGCCATGCCAAATAACAGATTTTCGATGTGGATAAAAGAGCCTTTTATTGGAAAAAAATGCCATCTACCACTTTCATACCTACAGAGACATCAATGCCTGGCTTCAAAGCTTCAAGGGACAGGATGGCTCTCTTGTTAAGAGCTAACGTATCTGGTGCCTTTGTGTTGAAGCCAGTGCTTATTTACCATTTCTGATGGCCCTCGAAAATTATGCTGACTCTACTCTGCCTGTGCTCTATCAGTGGGACACCAAAGCCTGAATGACAGCACATCTTTTTACAACATGGTTTACTAACATTTTAAGCCCACTTTTGAAACCTACTTCTCAGGAGAAAAGATTACTTTCAAAACGTTACTGCTCTTTGACAATATATGTGGTTACCCAAGAGCTCTGATGGAAATGTGCAAGGAGTTTCCTGTTGTTTTCATCCCTGATAACACACAATCCATTCTGCACGACATAGAGTAAGGAGTCATTCTGATTTCCAGCCTTACTATTTAAGAACTACATTTTGGAAGGTTATAGGTGCTATAGATAGTGATTGCTTGAATGGATCTCTGGTTTCATGAAAAGCTAGTCATATTCATAAGATTTTGTATTACTGAGCTTAAGACAACAGGCTTTGTATTCTTGGGGGAAACATTTTCTTGGCTCTTGGGAGATAGTTATCTTGGTCTACGAACACATCTGCCCATTTTGAAGAGTTTCTACATTCTGTTCCAATTAGTTGGTTTTATCTAATAAGACCACAGAGTCCGGTTGGAGCTTGATGGTAGTTCAACCAAATGATACCTAAGTGCTTCCTTATGATTACAAACTTTTTGATGTTTCCAATGTTATGTTTGTTGTTCTTTAGCAATGTTTTAATCAATATTAAAGTTTAATATTGATTTACATAAGATAGGAGTGACTTTTCCACATTCCTCAGTTATCTAAATTTTCTTGCTAATGTGAAACCAAATGGTAATTACTTCCTCGAAAATCTCCATGTCATTTTGTTTTGCATATGTTGGGCCATAAAAGTCTTCACCTTGAAAAGTGTAGCATAGTGTCTTAGAACAGTGAATATTAAGTGTTTCAATGGAAGTATACTTCTTAAAGATGCAGATTGATTTCAGACATTAAGGAAAGGCTATTTTAATTTTTTTTCAAATATGCAATGTAAACTTTTTTCTAAGTATGACACATCTGTCACCATTATCAGAATTGACTAGCAACAAATATTTATGAAGAACTTTAGAGTTTAAGAATGTTTTTTGCTCTCTTCAAGTTATAATATCTTATTTTTATACCATAAATACTATTTTTTCAGGTTACATGTTCTACTTTTTTTTTTTTTTTTTTTTTTGAGATGGAGCCTCAAGTTATCCCCCTGGGTAGAGTGCCATGGCATCACAGCTCATAGCAACCTCCAACTCTTGGGCTCAAGCGAGTCTCCTGCCTCCGCCTCCCAAGTAGCTGGGACCACAGGTGCCTGCCACAACGCCCGGCCATTTTTTGGTTGCAGCCATCATTGTTGTTTGGCGGGCCCGGGCTGGAGATTGGAACCCGCCACCTTAGGTGTACGTGACTGGCGCCT
>CAUYQV010090960.1:0-16470 GCA_963574575.1 Galagoides demidoff | reverse complement strand
TCCCCCAAAATAAGACACTGCCTTATATTTTATTTTTTTTTCAAAATAACACACTAGGGCTTATTTTCAGGGGATGTCTTATTTTCTTAAGTATAATACAACAATCTACATTTATTCAAATACAGTTAAGTCATCTTCTTTTGGAACCTGACAGGGAGAGCCAACCTTGTTGGTGGGGCTGGTGCTAGTGATGCGTAAACTCCTTTCCCCTAGCTGTTCGCATGTGCGCAATAGGATGCCTGTGACGGTGGTTACCACATGCACACCTGCGCAAGTGCATGCACACCCGCGCAAGTACAAATGGCTCAGAGAAAGGAGCTGCGGCAGATAAAAGGTATTCCAGTCATCCTTAGTGCTCCATGCTGAAATGCATAGCATAGCTATACAGATACATTGCATAGCCACACCCATCACTAGGTCTTATTATCGGGGTAGGGCTTATATTTAACAAATGCATAGAAATCCTGCTCGGGTTTATTTTTTGGGTAGGTCTTAGTTTCTGGAAAACACAGTTTTCGTTTTCTGAGAAACTTCAGCAATAGGGTGCAGGTGTCACTTTTTCCATAATAACTATACTACTGTAATTTACATCCGACCAACAGGAAGAGTCCCTTTTCTCCATATCCTCACCAGCATCTATTATTTAATGTCTTTTCAATACCAGCCATTCTAACAGGGGTAGGATGATATCTCATTGCAGTTTGGGTTTGCATTTTGCTAATGATTAGTAATGATGAGACTTTTTATATATAATTATTGGTCATTTGTATGTCCTGTTTTGAAAATTATCTATTCATATTGTTTGCCCATTTTTTAATGGAATTGTTTCATTTTTTACTAATGAGTCATCTGAGTTCCTAATGTATTGTGGATTTTAGTCCCTTGTTATATAAATACTTTGTTTGCAAACATTCTCTCTCATTCCAATTTTTCACTCTATTAATTGTTTGCTATGCAGAAGCTTTTTAGTTTAATATAGTCATATTTTTCCATTTTTGTTTTTATTGCCTGTGCTTTTGAGGTCTTAGCAATAAAAGTTTTGCATAATCAATGTTGCAAAACTTTATCCAATGTTTTCTTTCAGTAGTTTTATAGTTTGGGGCTTTATATTTGTCTTTAATCCATCTTGAATTAATTTGAATTTACTATTTTAATAATGTGGTGAGAAATAGGGACTCAATACATTCTTCTACATTTGGAGATCCATTTTAATCAGCAACTCTTATTTAAGAGAGTGTCCTTTCTTCAATGTGTATTCTTGGTGTCTTTGTCAAAAATCAGGTGGCTGTAAATATGTAAATTTATTCATGGGTTCTCTAGTCTGTTCCATTGGTCTATATGTGTGTTTTTATACTAATGATATGTTGTTTTGCTTACTATAGGACTGTGATATACTTTGAAGTTAGTTAGAGTTGTGACTTCAGCTTTTATCTTATTTTCAGGATTATTTTGGCTATTTGGGATATTTATTGTTCCATATCAATTTTAGGACTTTTTTCTAATTCTGTGAACAATGACATCGGAATTTTAAAAAGAATTACATTGAATCTGTATATTACTTTGAGCAGTCTGGTCATTTTAATTAAATTAATTCTTGTAATTTGTAAGCATGGACTGACTGCCTTTCCATTCTCTCTTTGACTTTTGATAGTTTGATTATATTGTGCCATGGAAAAAAGCTTTTTGGGGTGTGTATTTGCTATATCAGGATGTCTAAGTCTCTTTCCAGACTTGTGAACTTCTCAGCTACTATTTTACTAGATAGGTTTTCTATGCCTTTTGTCCACCTTCTAGAATACCCCAAATTTGGTCTCATTGGTCTCTTTATGATGTCCCATATGTCATGTAAGCCCTGTTCATAATTTTGATTTTTGGGGTGGTGGAGCCAGAGTCTCAAGCTGTAGTCCTGGGTAGATTGTCATGGCATCACAGCTCACAGCAACTTCAAACTCTTGGGCTTAAGCAATGCTCTTGCCTCAGATTCCCGAGTAGCTGGGACTACAGGCACCCACCTCAAAGCCCAGCTATTTTTGGTTGTAGTTGTCATTGTCATCTGTCAGGCCTGGGCTGGATTTGAACCTGCCAGCTCCAGTGTATGTGGCTGGCATCTGAGCTGCTGAGCTACAGGTGCTGAGCCATAATTTTGATTCTATATTCTTTTTTTTTTTTTTGACTGGGGGTTATTTTAAAAAGCTTGTCTTCAAATTCTGAGCTTCTGTCTTCCGTTTTCTGTAATCTATTTTAGAAGCTCTTGGAAGAATTTTTTAAATTTCATTCAAGAAATTCTTCAGTTTCAGGATTTCTTTTTGGTTAGTTTTTATATCTATCAGTCTGATGAACTTATTTATATCCTGAATTGTTTTTCTGATTTCTTTGTATTATTTATCTGAATTCTTTTGTACCTCGCTGAGTTTCTCTAATATTATTAATATTATTTTGAATTCTTTTCTTAGGATTTCATAAAGTTTTTCACTGGAATCTTTCAGTGGAGAATTATTGTGTTCCTTTGGAGATTTCATATTTCTTTCAATTTTCATATTTCTTAGGATCCTTATATTGATATCTTCTCATGTGGTGTAGCAATCACTTCTTCCACTTTTGTAGATTGAATTTCGTAAGGGAATGCTGTTTCCTAAAGAAATCCAGGGTGGTTTGGGGTAGAGTACTTTTAGGTGAGTACAGTAGGATAGTTTTAATATGACTTCTTTCTTCAACTGTTAACAGCATCAGTGGTGTTAATTGTCTCAGTGACTTGGGTTGTAGTTGTTAGTGGTGGCTGTGTTGGATGTTTTTCTGGGGATGGATACAATAGGTGGGTCACTCTTCAAGCTCCAATGATGACAGCAATGAATTGAGTGAACCTCTTCTTCAGCCCCAGAGTGGCACACATTGGCACTTGTGATAGAGGGTCCAGTGAGACAATGTTGGGCTTCCACCTGGTTTGATCAGGTGTTAGTAGTGGAATGGGTAGGTGGTAGCACCTAAATGGTCCATTCTGGTGTTGGTGGTGGCAAAAACAGGCTGAGTGGACTAGTTCCCAGGCCTATAAATCATGCATGTGAATGGGTACAAGCTACAGTGATAGTTTCAGGATGGGTGGGCCTGTCATCTAGACCCAGGGAAGAGTGTTCAGGTGGCAACAATGGTGGATCAGGCAGGACAATCCCCAAACCCCAACATGATGGGTTTGGGCACTGGAGGGAGGACCAATCCAGGATAAATGGGTCTTTTTTAGAGTCCTCCAGTGATTCAGACTCTGCCTGTGATAGACAGCAATGGGGTCATCTCCAGTCCCTTGGTGGAATGCTTGCTTTGAGCAGTAGTGGCTATGCTAAGGCCCTACTGCTAGACATCGTGGGTTTGCTACCAGTGGCTCATGCTTTGGCTTTGGCATCAATAGCCAGCCATAGTGGTGGCTCTGGGGAGATGTCAATGGAGCTCTAAGGATATGGGGGTGGATGATCTTTGGATCCAAGGGAAGAATGCAGTCTGTTGGGAACTGGGCTTTCAAGATGGTGCCACACTTTAGTTGCTGAGGTCTTGGGGTAGGGTATAGAACAAAGCATAAGCTTTTCCTCTCATTCTCTCTTTCTCTCCTCATGCAGTCTCAGGCAGGTCCCTATATTATTCTCAGTGTCCACACGGGTCAAGGAAATCTCCTCTGGATAAGATTGCAGGAAACTGCGGTAAGAATGGACTTCTAGGGGTCTTTTACTTATGAAAGATGACTTCACTTCTCTCTTACCCTTACCCTCCTTGTCTTAGATGTCTCCTTTCACTTCTCTGTTGAATTCAAGTATTCTCTCTTAAATAATTTATTCAAAATGTGATTGTCTACTTGTTATTTTGCTTCTTTCCGGTGAAGAAGAGAAGTACCGAAGACCTATTGCCAGCCATCTTGAAGCCCACAATCTAGTTATTTGAATAAACAGATTTTTTGTTGATAAAATTAATAGGAAAACATCAAAATACTTTTAACCTCTTCCTCTGATCTTGATATGTTAACTAGACATTAATAACTTGTTCTTTCTGCTTGATTCTTATATAATTCTACCCAGGCCTACAGCTATTTAAAATTTGGGATGATTTACATCCTCCTTTCAAAAGGTAGGAAATATAAAATATCTCAGTGAAAACTAGCAGCCATAAGGTCTGAACAATAGATGTATTCCAAGCTTTTTCTTCTTGAAACAATCACTCTCATAGCTTCTTTACAGACTTTGCTGGTATCTTTTTACTCATTCTTCCATTATTCATTATTCACTGTCAGTTCCTACTCCTGTGGCCCTCTTAAGTTTTGTTGCTCCTTAAGGTTCCTTCATATCTTTCTGTACTCATTCTATAAATCATCTGTGAGTGATTTTACTTTTACTTAATACCTCAGTTGCTGTCTACATATGGGTGGCTCCTAAATATGCATTCTCTATCTAAAGCTTGAAGGTCTAATTCCTTCTAGAAACTTTTAGCTAAATATTTCATAAATCCCTCAAATTTAGTACAGTTCTTATGTCCAAACAAGAAAAGCCATTGTCTGGGGCTTTGCACTTTAAAATATTCCACATCTCCATCCTCCTCCCACCTACCTCCCACATGTAATGTACCAAAAAGACAAGAGTGCCACTGTCACTCAGGATTGACCACTTAGCACTGTGCACACAACCTGTTTAATCTTAAACATCTGCACTGCTAACACTCTTCAGACCCTAGAGAATTTCATCTCCACCTATTCTGTGCTACCTCTTAAAAACAAAAAGCAGCTATATAGGAAAATGCTTCTGCTATGGTGAGGGATAGATCCTATTTCAGACAGGATTTGAGCTAGAGAAGCAGTTAGGTCAAAGAAAATACAACTGAATTTTCCAATAAAATCCCACCTCAAAATATCTAAAAGAGTAGCTATTTCTCATACTACCAAGTATCTTTTTTTTTTTCAACCATTCCTAGAGATTCTGAGGAATTCACATGGTATTTGCAACAGTCACATATGTGGACTTAGAAACTATTTATAAATCTAGACAACTTTAATGAACCATGATACTGATTTTTACTGACAAATAGATGAAGATCATGTGCTATAATGTGTTTAAAAACACTTGATAATATTAAATTTCTAAAAATTTTCACATTGTATTTTTAATTTTAACAACTTTGATTATTTTTAGAAACTTAAGGAAACAAATGTTTATATTAATTGCATTTATCTTACTTTATATTTTTAGATGAAGACACATTCCAATCACACATCGTTTGAAGAAAATTATATTTTTCAATCAGCACATCATTCAGTGAGTATTATTCAACATCACAATAGTAACAAAAAAAATTAAAACATATAGCCCAGGAAATGAAAAAAATAAAAAGAGATAAGACATAGAAAATTTCTCCAAATAATTTACTTACTTATTCAAGATTCAATATAGTAATAGGGGACATTTTTTAACACTTTTGTGTGTTGGCATGTAACTTTTAGATGTTTAGAAATATGGCATGTGCATTTCCATTTGTACTCTTACCACAGGCTCTGCAAATATTAGAAGTAGAATACATCACATTTGAGTCCACAAGAACTTAATATACAGGGTGTCCCAAATGTCACCATAGATATGGGAAAATGGGAACTTGTACCTGAATCTACCCTTATTTACTAAATTTTCTTTACTTGTTGGCCACCTCTTTCTACACACACTTAAGGTCATCTCTCCCACTCATAACAGACGCTATCCAAGGTATTTGTTGGTAGGCAAGTTATTAATTTTTCCTCTGTACAGAGACTTTTGGGGGGGCACTCTGTAATATCTTCTTTTAAATCTACTTTGCTTCATAAGTTTTCTAATGTGCCATTAAATAACTCTCTATGTGATTACGTAGCCAGAAAATTGTCACTCTATTTCTTCTTCATACCTAACACCTGGTCACGAAATTATTGTTTAACTTTTAAGTTTATTTCTTAAATATCTTTAGAATTATCTTCTCAGTGATCTCTCCTGGCCAGCTTTTACCAAGTGGCCCCTGCTACCTTTCCATTCACCAATACCCTCTCTGTATCTAATTTCTTCCTTATATTTATTAATTTGGAATATATCGTATTTATTTACTTACTTATCCATGATTAATCTCTACCTCTACATGATAGTGATACCAGAAAAGTGGTGCCCCAGCCAGCTCAGCGGAGCAGGGCTGGGGGAACTGCCACCTCTGTCTTGGTGGCAGCAGCTGGCAAAGGAACTGGCAGGCTGGAACAAGTGAGGGAGCTTCCCTCCCCCATCAGAGGCTCCAGTAGAGTGGCACTAGAGGACCTGTCAGCTCTGCCCTGGCGGCAGCTGGCACAGAAACTAGCAAGCTGGAGCAAAAGGGGGAGCTTTCCTCTCCCACCAGAGGCTCCAATAACAAAAAAGACCAGGCCAATCAGGGGAAAACACTGGTAATTCCTCCAGTGCATCCCTGCTTGGTCCATTTTCAATCCTGCTCCTAATTGGTCTATTTTATAGACCAATCAGCTAAGCTCTCAGCTCACTGGACAACTGCCCCTATATAAACCCCTGAACAGAAAGCCTAGGGGCAGATTATCACAGATCATCACAGACTGTCTCAGACCTCTGAGGGAGAAAGAGAAAGAGCTGTAACACTTATACCCTGCTCTGCAAGGAAGTTTGGCTCTTTGTAAGAGCTGTAACACTTACATCCTGCTTTGTAAGGAGGTTTGGCTCTTTGTAAGAGCTGTAACACTTATACTCTGCTCTGTAAGGAGGTTTGGCTCTTTGTAAGAGCTATAACACTTGTATCCTGCCCTGCAAGGAGGTTTGGCTCTTTGTAAGAGCTGACATTTTAAGATCTATCTTATCCTGCTTTGCAAGGTTTGGCTCTTTGTAAGAGCTGTAATAATACCTCTGTAAATAAAACCTAACTTACTATCCGTCCTGTGGTCCATCTATTCATTCATCAAATCGTGGAGACCAAGAGCCTGGAAATCCAAAGTCAAAAATCCGGTATCAATAGTACAGGCTTCAAGCAGTTGCCTTTAGCTCATCACAGGGCATTTGTAGGGCCTAGACACTGCTTGCCACATGACTGAAATAATAACCTTTTAGATTAATGAATGAATTTTCCATGTCCACATAAGTCTTTATTGTTGGAAAGAGAATGTCTTTTTTTAGGGAACTTGTTACTTAATAAGCAAAAAATTTAGTGTGTCTGTGTAGTCTTTTAGATACACAAAAATTTTGTGATTGTTCTTACTAATGCCTTTAGCATCTACTTTCTTAATGCCCAGATAAACATTCTTTTAACTAAATGGACTTCCTTAAATGTAGTACTGATTAAGAGCTCCTTATCCAAGCAAATTTAGAGTGATGAAATATGTTTGAATTTTCTAAAATATCTGTTACTCTGACAATCCTTTAGACTTCATTCTTGAAAATCCACCCATTCTTTTAATAAAATCTGATCATTACTTTTCATAAAAGACTTTCTTTTTTCAGATGTATTTCATTCTAGAAAATAACCTCTTATTAACAATAGGAAAATAATTAAACTGTAGAGTTTTCAAATAAAACTGTTTTTTAACCTCACACATGGTTTTCAAACTTATTTGACCCACATGAAAACTTTTTTTTAAACTGTGTATTTTAATGTCAGTGTGTTTTTATATTGGTAAAATAAACATACTAGGTTAAAAAGAATGTTAAGTTACTTCTTATATTAAATACAACCTAGAAATGATAAGTTGATTAATGTCTATCATTGGAGACATATGTGTTATAAATGTTCCTCTAATAGATATTTTTGTCATAGTAAATATTCTCAAAATTTCCAGCAGAATTTCATTATACTTTTTCAGTTTTCACTTTCCCACAGGAAGAATGCTATTTTTTTCTTAATTCCTTTCTCTGACTATATTGTTTTAGTCTATAGAACAGATGGCTTTCAAATTATTGAGTTTGCTCTTGAGAAATGTCTTGGGAAATGCTAACTTAGTCAAGAAAACCTTTAAGCAAATTTTCAAGTGGTTTTTATAGAATTAGTCCATGGGACATAGTTCTGAAAATGGATAACATGATTCATAATTAAGGTACTATAAATTCAGCTTCATCTCCATTTTCTTTATGAATAAAATACTTTAGACAGCTGGAAAGAATTAAATGTATTAATGGCATATCAATGAATATAAGCAAAACTTTAAAATGAGTATAAATTATTTCAGAGAAGCAGAAGAAAGAAATTGATTTTAATTCTTATCATTCCTTTTTCTTCAGTTTTTTTTGACAAAATCCCCCCTGCTTTATGTCTTTGAAAATGAGTTTATCACACCCACATCCTCACACTGCAGTCATGTTCTTGTATCTCTCCCCTTAACCCTCTTCTGCCTACTCTCTACAATGCACACCAGTTCTCTTTCTAAAACTTATAATTTTTGCTTCACTATCTTGATTAAAAATCTCAGAAGCCCCAGATTTCAAAGATGGCATCCACAGCCTTCACGGCTGAGCCCAATCTAAGGAGTTCAGCTCCTAGAAATGGATGACTTTTCAACGCCTGATGACAGATAGTTATAAAGATATTATTGCCCAGACCTCAGGGGGAAAGATATCTTCCCACACTAGACAGACAGGCCACTGCAGTCTCTGAAGGGAGTTGCCCTCCAAGGATGAGGCCCTTCTGGTGGGTTCCACCTCTGCCAAGGCCTCCTTGTGGAGGTGGGTGAGAAGGAGAAAACTGGAATATACTTCTCCCCACAGTGACTCAGCATTCCAGCTGCCAGAACACCTCCAGACCTTTTGTCCTCGGACCCCCCACAGTGAGACAACCTGTCTGTGATACTTGATCCTTCACACTTGTGCCACCCCATAGGCGAAGTGGAACCAGAGGAGTTTCTTCAGTTTGTACTCTAACTTGTACCATGGTAGGAAGTCATCAAAACTTCACCTTTCTTTGCTTTCTAGCCTGTGGCTTCAAAGGTAAGGTGACCAGACATCCCGATTTTGGCAGGACAGTACCGACTTTTAATAATTTGTCCCACATCCTGCAGCATTTTTAAAAAGTCCTGATTTTTGGAAAGAATGAACGACAAGCTAGGGAATGCAGGAGAACAGGAAGGGAATATATAGTTTTCAGCTGCCATGTGGCTATTTCGAAAGGATATGAGTTTTATTATTATTTTTGTTAATTTTATAATGTTAAACTTTAATAATAACAAATAATTGTTGAGAATTGATCATCAAGAACTGCTTATCAAAGTTTGCATTGTTGTCAGGCCCTACCCCCTGACCCCGCCCCCATCAATGGTGTCCCACTTTACCAATGTTAAAATCTGGTCACCTTATTCAAAGGGCTACTCTGAAGTCTCTCCCAGTTCTGCTGAGTCCTTTATGCCTCTTGCCACTTGGCCTCAGGTAGCACAGCTGACTTACCCCTGGACAGCTATGCTTCACAACTCCTGCCTTTTCCCCCTGGCTCATCCTTTTTTTACTCACCTTCTTTCCACTTTTGAATAACCCACTCAGAGGTTCATTTTAAATCTGGCAGAATTAATTTCCTCCTTCTCTGTTTTCTCCTCACTTGAGTAGTTAATTGAGAAGTAACACTAATTAAAACATTGCAAGTTATAAAATTACAGAAGAAACATAGCCATGTCAAAGTACTTTTAAAAATGAAAAGAGGAAATAAGACTCAAATTATCCTACTCCCCCAAGGCAATCTTCATTATCATTTGAACATACATTTATTTTCTATTTCAAAATATTAAGTCATACAATTTTTTTTTTCAGTTACATGAATCACTTTTGTAAGGTGTGATTCATAGCAGTAACTGTGCTGAGCACTAATGTAGTGTTCATTGTACCCATTAGGTAGATTTTTGCCCCCTTCCTTCTTTTCCTTCAGCAATTTCTACTGAGTTTCATTTCTCCCTGTGCATACATGTGCTCATTGCTTATCCCTTTTTAAAATAATGAAATAGCAATTGCAGTGTAACTCTAATCATTTGTTGTTACCCTCTCCACTAACAGCATACATGCAATAAACATGTCTTAGTATTGATATATGATTTATTATTTATTTATTTTGCAGTTTTTGGCTGGGGCTGGGTTTGAACCCACCACCTCCAGCATCTGGGGTCGGCACCCTACTCCTTTGAGCCACAGGCACTACCTGATATATGATCTTCAAAAGTATTATTTTAATAATATTATAATGATATATGGTGAACTAATATAATTTGCTAAGCCATATTGTTAAATATTTGTTGTTTGAAATGCTGCTAATTCAGTTATAGGGGCAAGAGGTAGTGGTGATGACTATAGATAGTAGATATACTGCATTGTAGAAGTGCCAAGCTCAGGAGGGGGAGGAGCAAGATAGTGGCTGAGTAACACCTTCCTTGCAACTGGACACAGTGAGACTGGGGAAACAAGACTCCAGACATCTCTGGCTGGTGTAATCTGACCAGAAACAATCCTTTGGAGACACAGGGAGTCAGTGAGAGACTTCTGGACCCCATGAGGAAGACAAAAGCAGTGGAGAACTGGCAAGTAGTAGTGTGTGTTCATTTGGTCTAATCCCACTAGCAGCTGTAAGTATAGCAGCAGTGAGATTGCAAACTGGAAAGACTTTACCTATGAGTTGCTTTGTTTTTTGTTTTTGGGGGGGTGGGGGTTTTGGACGTGACACCCAGTTGAACCACCTTGGGAGAACTTGGGCAAGAGTGTGGAGGACTTTAAGCATTGTCTAGGGCCCCATACTGAGCCACTGAGCCTGATGGAGCCAACAATGTTCAGCTGTGGGCTGTGTGGAGCCATTGTAGGAGAACTGCCATGGCAAGCTCTGCCCTCAGGGTCGCAGAACAAGGACCGGATGGGAGACCTTGGGTGAGTAACCTAGTGATCCAGCAGCCAAAAGGCAGGGACTGAGTTGCCTTACAGCCTTGGTCCTCAGGGGTATAGAGTGAGACCACTTTGGGCACACTGGGTAAGTGGATAGCCACTTCAGGAGTGATCCCAGCCACAAGTGCTTTCCTGGGAAAGCTTCTGCTTAGCCAAGGTTAGCAGTTTGAAGTGCCTTTTAAGCAGGTTGAGAGATATAGGCTCTCCACCCTGTGGGGTTTGAGAAATTAGCACAAGCCTCCAATCTCCATCTTATGTAGCTGTATCACCATCGTGATTAACATCTCATACCCCAGAAGATCACCTGTTGCCCAGATAACATTCAGCAAGATATATATATTTAAACTGCTTTGTTTTTGTTTTGTTTTTTGATTTTCTATATTTACCCTCTAGATTTTTCTATTTTTTCTTTCTTTTCTTTCTTCATTTTTCTAGTTTAAATGTAATTTTCCATTGTTGCCTTCTTTAATAATTAGAACTTCATTTTTGAAGTTCCACTTCAATTATTTGGTTTTTCCCCCAATTTTATCCTATAAAGCTTTCTGTTTTCTTGTTTTGGTTGGATTTATAGCATTTTTGTCTTTCCTCTCTACTTGGTGGAGGTGGTGTACTGTGGCTGAGCAGGCTAGCAACAAGCTGCTGACCTCAAGGGGACCACCCAACCTGGCACCCCCAGAGGTTGGAGGTTTTTAAGGTCAGGTCAAAGTACCCTACTATACACCTATATTTCTCCTTTCTCCCTCTTTATGTGCCTCTCTTTTTTGGGTCAATATTCCCTTTTACTCACCCCCGCTCCTTTCTCTTTTTTAAAATATTTTTCCCCTTCTTGCTCGTCAATCTTCTCATCCTTCTGCTCCTGTACCAAAAGAACTCATTGAAACTGTAGGCCAGAGGCATGGTAACTCAAAGAGCAAGAGGAAGTGAGAGGAAAATTAGGGCAAGGAAACAGATAAAAGAAAACACTCATAAGGAAGAATCAGCAGATCAAAGAAAACACTGATGAGAAAGAATCATGTTCCTGACATGAAAAACCAGTCCAGAGCAAAGCCCCAAAGGGACCATGAGAGAGCTACTACAGAGCATTCCACTTACAAAGAAATGTTAGAAATGGCAGAAAGGGAATTTAGAATACAGATGATGAAATCAATGAAGGAAATGATGAAAATAATAAAGGAAACTGCTGATAAAGTGGAAAATAACCAAAAGGAAATCCAAAAATAGAATAAAATAAGAGATAAATGGTATGAAGTATATAGAAAGGATATAGCAGAGCTGAAGGAATTGAAGCAATTAATTAGGGAACTTAAAGATGCAATAGAAAGTATCAACAACAGATTAGACCATGCAAAAGAAAAAAATCTCAGAGTTAGAGGACCAAGCTCTTGAGATACCACAGATAGTCAAAGAGGCAGAGAAGAAGAGAGAGAAAGCAGAACATTCACTGACAGAATTATGAGATTTTATGAAGCATTGAAACATACGAGTTATAGATATCCAAGAAGGGGAAGAAGAACGCCCCAGGGAAATGAAAGCCATACTGAGAATATTATTAATGAAAATTTCCCAAATATCACCAAAAGTTTTGACACACACCTTCCAGAGGGATATCTAACTCCAGGTCACCTCAACTCTAACAGAACTTCTCCAAGACACATTGTGATTAACCTGTCCAAAGTCAAGACAAAAGAAAAGATTCTGCAAGGGGTGGTGCTAGTGGCTCAAAAAAATAGGGAACTGGCACCATATACTGAAGGTGGTGCGTTCAAACCCAGCCCTGGCCAAAAGCTACAAAAAAAGTTTCCACAAGCTGCCAGGAGCAAGTGCCAGTTGACCTACAGTGGTAAATTTATCAGAGTGAATGCAGACATCTCTAATGAAACTTTCTGAGCAAGAAGACAATGGTCATCTACCTTAATCTACTTAAACACAACAATTTCCAGCCCAGAGTTCTATATCCTGCCAAGCTAAGCTTTAAAATTGACAGAGAAATCAAATCATTGACTGATATATAAACATTGAGGAAACTCGCCACAAGATGACCAGCTCTATAGGAAATACTTCAACATACTGACTATCACAAAGGATCAACAGCAAAGGAAGAACTCAGAAATTAAAGGGCAGAACCTAACTTCCACAATGATGCAAAGATAAAACTAAGCAATGGAAACAATTCGCTGCAGTAGGAACCCTGGTAACCCCAGAACACATGGTCTTCTCTATGCCCTAGGTCTTTCACTTTCTTTCATAAAATAATGCATAACTTTTCCCTAATCTTAAAAGTAATCACTGAAAAAAAAATAAGAGAAGCATAAGAATAGAGGAAAAATTACCCATAGCATTACCTTCTGGAGATAATGCTTGTGATATCTTTCAAGTAACTGTTAACCTTTTGGTCTTTGATATATATTTCAAACAGTGATAGCTCGTGAGCTGTGTGACTGGCACCATTCTAAAGGTTTCATATGATTAATTCATTTACTCTTTCCTATAGCTGGAGAAGAAAGAGAAGATTGTTTCCTGTGGTTTTGTTTTTTCAGTTTATGTAATTTTACATATATATTGTGATGCATTTCACATAACATAAATTCTCCCATGTAAGGTGTACAGATCAGTGGTCTTTACTATGTTCATGGAATTGTATAACTAACATCGTGATTTAAGTTCAGAACATTTTCAATACTCCGTGAAGAAACTCTGTACTCATTAGCATTCTTACTCTCACCCCTACTGAAATGGACTATTCTTATTCAAGATTTACAAGATAGGAAACGGATGTCAAGATAAGAATTTTTCCAAGGTCATGTGGCTGGTTCTGGTCAGAGCTGAGTTTTGAACACAATCAGGGGGCTCTGAGACCTGCCTAGCTGGCCACTATACAGTACTGTCTTCTGTGCCTAGCAAGTCTGGGGTCATGCTGTCCTGCAGTCTCTTCTTTTCTCTTAATATCATATTTCCCATGACATTAAATATTTTTCTAAGACACGACTTGAGATGGTGGCATGATTGTCCCTTTGGGTTGTGGACACATTGGGAGGGTCTAGATTTTTCTCTTGTGTAGGATTATATCCTTGCTCATTCATGTTCATGGGCATTTGTGACCACTCCCTTATCCTAAATCTTGGAAACAAAACTGTGGGGACAAAGACTATACATATTTTAAGGGCAAATCCTCTCCGTAAAATTGTACCAATTTATACTCTTACCAAGGGGTGTTCAAGAGCTATCTGTACCCCCAAATAAATAAGTTTTATTTCTTAATATGTTATGATGCTTTTTTCACTCTTCCAAAATTATAATTGCAGTCTAATAGTATCACCTAGGACTAAGGGCACTTGCTGAACTTGATCTACTGAGAGAAGTTATAGTCAGTTGCTTCAATTTCTTCTCACTTCTTAGGAAATAGCTTGAAAATGATGAGAAGAATAGAATGAGATTCTTTTTTGTTTGTTTGTTTGTTTGTTTGAGACAGAGCCTCAAGCTATTCCCCTGGGTAGAGTGCTGTGGCATCACAGCTCACAGAAACCTCCAACTCCTGGGCTCAAACGAGTCTCCTGCCTCAGCATGCCAAGTAGCTGGGACCACAGGCACCCGCCACAGCGCCTGGCTATTTTTTGGTTGCAGCCATCATTGTTTGATGGGCCCGGGCTGGATTTGAACCTGCCACCTTAGGTGCATGTGGCTGGCGCCTTAGCTGCTTGAGCCATAGGTGCCGAGCCTAGAATGAGATTCTTTACAGAAGCTAAGAAATTAATCCGAGGTAAGAGGCATTAAATACCAAAAGGTCTCTTAAACTTAGTAACTCTGATACAAACCAGAAGTGAGAATCATTTGATTTAGTTATCTTCCTGAGCTCCCGTGTAGCAGGAAACCGATGCAGACAGAAGACTCCAGGCACCAGCTGATTAGAGGAAGCGGGTTTATTCAGCCGGGGGTAGTAGGATCACCAGCGTGTTTCCCAGAACCGAGCCCCCTGACTCAATCTCTTGCCTCTCTTTTATCCACCTTTCAGGGTGGGAGTGCACATGAGGATCATAAGACAGAGAGACATGACATCATCCTCAAGGTCCCGGGCTCAAGGGGGAAGGTCAGATTCACCCTCGTCCTAGAGACCGGGAGGACCACCTGCCCCAAAGGCAACAGAAACCCAAGGAAGTTACTAGGTTACAATCTAGTCCCCACGCATGTCAGGGGAGAAACATGCAGACAGCAGAAACGCCTGAGGCTTGGCTGAGGCCTACACAGAGTGGCTAGGATAGATTCTTTTAGCTCTTGCTTTTACTTTCTTGCTTCACCTGTAATGTTCCCATACAGCAGAGAGAAAGTTGGATTCCACTTCTCATGCAATAATCAATAGAGATTTATTGTAAAATTTGATACACCTACACAGGGAGCTCATACTCTGGAAAGCATGCAGCCCCAACTGGTAAATTCAAGTTTATATACTGTAAATTTTGCTGAAGTAAGCAGGCAAACTAATACAGGAGTCAAAATTTTTCTATTAATCAGCACAGCTCAGGGGTTACAAGGTAAGGGGTACATGTGTTAGGGTGGGGGTAAATATTACTTCATGGGTTATAAGGTACATTAACTCTTAGATCATAAAATGGGAGCTACATAGTTCAAAAGGGTGCGAAGTAGGGGTACATAGTTCAACATAAGTTGAAAAAGTTTTCAAAGTGTTAACTATTCTCGGAGCCAACTGGTCAATGATGCAGAGACAAGCACTGCAGATGAGATGATTAATCTGAAAAGGGAGGCTGAAGCTTACTCCAGCACTAAGTGACCACTTATCTTTATTGATTCTCTTATATACTCTAAAACATATGATAAAAGTTTAAAATATCAAAAAGTTAAGACAGCAAAGTAAGATCCCAAAAATTACCATAAAGATTCCAATTCAATACAATTATTGCTGAACACGTATCCAATTGATACAAATTAAGAACATTTTACTTAGGCCCTGAATCACAAAGATTCTAGGTTGTCTGTTCTGTAGGCTCATTTCCTTGAACTTAGACCAACAATTATGGTGTTAATGAGGAGAAAGGAGCAAAGTACAACTGCCCTATGCCTGGAAAGGTGTTTAGCCATCAGCTACGACCCAGTGACCAGCTTGGTCCTCTGGCAAATTCCTTTCTAAGAACGTTTCTGCTTTTCAGCAGGCCCAGGCATGTTCTCAGAGTAAGGAAATTTTCATCTTAGCTCCATGTTCCAAGGGGAACACATGAAGCCAATCTGCCATGTCTAAGTGCAGGGGGCTATACCCCTACATCAAAGAACCAGGGACTTTTTATCAAGGCTCCTCCCTGCATACTTCCTTATCTTTAGGCCTCTTCCCTGATTTCTACCTCCCCATCCTCATGGGAACTGGGACTAAGAGGCTCAAAAGAACTTTCTTTTCCTAAATATAAGGCAGAAGGCTCATCTATTGCGCGGGGTGGGGGGGCTGGCCATTACAATCCCCACTGGTTTTAACCGGGAATCAAACTTTTGATTTGTTTGAGTAATCTGGAATTAATTGGTATTGGGTGCTTAAAGCCATCAATTTTATAGACTTGAGCATCTGTGGTATAAATGTTATGAAGTGGGTAAG
>CAUYQV010090957.1:0-12798 GCA_963574575.1 Galagoides demidoff | reverse complement strand
AGCCTCAAGCTATCCCCCTGGGTAGAGTGCCATGGCATCACAGCTCATAGCAACCTCCAACTCCTGGGCTCAAGCGAGTCTCCTGCCTCCGCCTCCCAAGTAGCTGGGACCACAGGCGCCCGCCACAACGCCCGGCCATCTCTTGGTTGCAGCCATCATTGTTGTCTGGCAGGCCCGGGCTGGGGACCCGAACCCGCCACCCTAGGTGCACGTGGCTGGCGCCTTAGTCGATTGAGCCACAGGCACTGAGCCCCTTTCCTTTTTTTTCACTCAGTTCATAATACTTTCTCATTTCCCTTTAGATTTCTTTTTCTTGACCCATGTGTTATTTTGAAGTGTGTTACTTAGTTTCCAAATGTTTAGGGATTTTTCCAAAGATCTTTCTATTATTGACTTCTAATTTAACTGGTTTATGGTTAGAGGACATACCGTGTTTGACTCGAATCATTTTAAGTTTGTTAAGACTGGTTTTGGAGCCCAGAATGTCGTCTGCCTAGGTAAATGTCCTGCATGTGGAAAAAATACACATTCTAAGGCTGCTGGTTGGAGTGTTCTATATACGTTAACTGGGTCAAGTGGGTTGCAGTGTTATTAAAGTCTTCTCCTTGCAAACTTGCCTATTTGTTTTATTATCAAGAGAGGAGTGTTTAAATGTTTGCCTATAATTGTGTGTTTGTCTGTTTCTCCTTGTAGTTCTATCAGTGTTTGCTTCAATAATTTTGAAGTTCTGTCATTTGGTGCATACATTTTTAGGATTTTTATGTTCTCTTGATAAATTGATTTCTTCATCAATGTGAATTAAAGTTAATTTTGATGTTAATACCTTATGGTCTGAAGTCTATGCTATTATTAATGGAATAACTGTGTCAGTCTTTAAATTATTTTTAATACAGTATGTCATTTTGTATTCTTTTTCTTTTAAATGTTTTGTGTCTTTATATTTAAAGTGCTTTTATTTTGTAGACAGCATATAGTTAGTTGGGTCTTGAACTTTTATCCAATCTAACAATTCCTTACTTAATTAGAGTGCTTAGACAATTTAAAATTACTCTGATTATTAACATACTAGCTTTACATATTGCTGTTTGTTTTCTGTTTGTCTTTTCTCCTTATTTTCTGCCATCTTTTGAGTAAGATGAGTGCTATTTATTATTCAAATTTAACAACCTTTGTCTTATTTGCTGTCACTCCTTGTTTTGTTATTTAGTGATTGCTTTAGGGTTTGGAGAATACACAGCTAATTTATCACAGTCTGTCTTCAAGTGATGCTATTTTACATTAAGTATAACATAAACACCTTACAGCAGTATATTTTTAGGTGCCTTGACTTTTGTGCTATTCTTATCATGTACATCATACATATTTTATTTTATAAACCGGACACTACATTCTTGTTGTTATCATTTACATAGTCAATGATTTTTAAAGAGATTTAAACACTAAGAAATAACCTTGTAAATCTACCCCACGTAGTTACCATTTGGGGCTCCTTCACTCTCTCGTGCAGGATCATATGACCATCTATCTCCCTTCTGCCTCATGGACTTTCTAGAGCACTTCTTGTTATGTGGGCCTCATGGTGAAAAATTATTTTGGCTTTGCACTTCTAAAAATGTCTTTATTTTATCCTCATTTTGAAATGTATTTTCTCTGGGTATAGGAGTCTAAGGAGTTGGTTGTTTTTTTTTTTTTCAGTGCTTTGAAGATGTTTTTCCACTGTCATCTTGTCTTTTTTTTTTTTCCATGAGTAACTTGCTGTCATCTCTATTTTTGTTTCTGTGTGCATAACAAATCCTTTTCTTTCTGAATGTTTATAAGAATTTCTTTTTATCAAGGATCTTGCACATTTTAATTGTGGTGTGCCTTGGTATAATTTTTCCATATATCTTATGGTTGAAATTTGTTAAATGTCTTTGATATTTGGATTTGTAATTTTCATCAAATTTGGGAAGTTTTGGCTCTTGTTTCTTCTGGTTTGTTTCTGCCTTTCCCCTTTCGTTAATACCAGGCTACTGAAAGCTTTGTTGTGCCGTTCACCCGTGTTTTCCTCATGTTTGTATTGACTTTTCTTTTTCCTTTTCTCTGTTTCCTCTTGGGTAGTTTCTATTTACATGTCTTCAAATTTACAGATTTATTTTTCTGCAGGGTTGCCATCCTAACACGCCCTTACTTTTATCCAATGCATTATATTTTTTATCTCAGTCTTGTAGTTTCCATTTCTCAAGTTCAACTTAGGTCATGTCTCTATTTAACTTTTTGAGCATCTGGAATAGAGTGATAATAATAATTTCAGCTTTCTTGTCTTCTAATTCTGACATTTGTGTTATTTCTGCATGGTTGTGATTGGATACTTGCCCTTCTCATGATGGGTCATATCTTCCTGCTTCTTGCATGCCCAATAATATATATATGTATATATATACATACATATATATACACACACATATATATACATATATATATATATTTTTCCCCGCAGTTTTGGCTGGGGCTGGGTTTGAACCCACCACCCTCGGCACATAAGGCCCACACCCTACTCACTGAGCCATAGGCGCCGCCCCATGCCCAATAATTTTTGATTGGTTCCACAAATTGTGAGTTTTTCTTGTGGAGGGTTAGATATTTTTGTATTGCTATAAATATTTTTGAGCATCATTTGCTATTAACTTCCATGACATAGTTTGGTTTTTTTTTTTTGGAGCCTGATTTTAAGATTTCTAGACAAGACCTAGTGTTCAGTTTCTAGCTAATTGTTCCCCACTACTGAGGCAAGACCCTTCTGAGTGTTCTGCTACATTAGTCCTTTTGTGCTGCTATAACAAAACCCCGAGACTGGTAGTTTATAAAGAACAGGAATGTATCCGTCACAATTCTCTAGGCTGAAGAGTCCGAGATTTGGTGTCTGGTGAGGATATCTTCTCATGGTGGCCTCACACAGCACCAAAGGCAGAATTGATAGAAATGACAATTGCTGTGTCCTCATATGCCAGGAGAGTTGGAAGGGCTACAGGCACTAGTGTACTTCTTTACCCTTTCTCTTTAAGGGCACTAATCCATTCATGAGGGCCACGCAGTTGTGACTTAGTTACCTTCCCAAGGCCCCACCTCTTGGTACTATCTCAGTGGAGTTTAAAGTAACAATCTTTGAATTTTGGAGGAACATATACATTTAAGCCATAGCATCTACGCAGTGTCTCCTAATTATCCACCAGTTTGGACACAATTTTTGGCCTGGTATGAGTGCCAGTCACTGTTCTAATCATTTTGAGAGAATTTTTCCTTAGTGTATTAGTGAGGGTTCTCTAAGGAAACAGAAACAAAAGGAAATATGTAGGCTCTTTTCTTCATATGAAGTAGAACCTTCCTACAGTGACCACCTCCTTAAATTGACCTAATTTTCATAGACCGGACATGCGCCCTGTGTACATGATGTGAAAGTGAGGGCAGAACCTGCCCTAGAACAGTAGGCCTAGTTCCTTGTGTTCACCACCTCTACATCTTTGCCAGTTTGATACAGTCCCTTGGTGGTCAACTTACCGAGTTTCTAAAGGATATTATAACTTACATTATAACTTACATAACACATTATAGTATATGTAACTATATACCTATATACTACGTATACTACAATTAATAAATATATTCATTTACTAAGCATGAGGAATTGGCTCACATCATTATGGAGGCTGCAAAATCCCAGGGTCTTCTGTCTGCAAGCTGGAGCCCAGGGAATGCTGGTGGTATAATTCATTCTGAGTCCGAAGGCCTGACAACCAGGACAGCTGATGGTATAAATCCCATTGGAGGGGAGAGAAGAGAAGATGATTCATCCCAGCTCAAGCAGTGAGGCAAGAAAAGCAGGACAAATTTCTGCCTTTTGTTCTGTTTGGGCCCTCAGTGGATTGAAGGATGCTTGCCCACCTTGAGAAAGGCAATCCACATTGCTGAGTCCCCTGATTCAGAGGCTGATCTCATCCAGACAAGCCCTCACAAACACACCGAGATACGTGTTTAATGTGGGCACCTGTGATTGGCACTCAAATTGACTAAACACCATACTCAGTGTCCCATCATTTATTCACACACCTTGATAAGTATTCTGCTAAATAGGCACAGGTTACCGTGTTAATCTCGAGTTTTCTCTCTGTGTAGCTCTCTCCTCTGGTGCTGTCCCATGTATTCTTTCTGCCTTGTTTCGGAGTCCCAGTTTCATCTCCTCCATTCAGGTGCTTTTAAGGGTTCTGCTCTCACTTTCACATCCTGTACAGCAGCATGATGACTGTGTCAAGGCAACTGTAGAGCTCAGTTTTGTTTTTCTATCTTTTAGGAATCACCATCTTCTGTTGTTTCATATCGCCAGACGTGTATATTGTGTCTGTGTTTTCTTGGTTATCTCAGTCATGAGAGTAAATTTATTTCTTGTTACTCCATCTGAGCTGTAAGGTGCAGTAAGCATTTCATCTTTCTGGAGATAATTATGTCCCTGACACCTGGTGTGGCCTCCTTTATGAACACGGTCCATTGCCCTGGTGAGCACAGCATCCCCCTTTTCTGTTTGTTGTTTCAGTGGGCTGAGGAGCCTCAAATTTAAGTCTCAAACTCAAAATATTGATCCATTTTAAATCTGTATAACTCAAATTATTCTAAAATGCCATCTGTCCTGCATATCTTTTGGAAGCTAGAAGACAAAGAAAGTGACTCGCAAAGGGACAATGAAAGCAGTGACAACAGTGATATCACACGTTTGCTGAGTGCCTGATACCTATGATCTCATTTGTTTCTCACCTTATGAGAGAGGGTCAGTTACTATCTCCACCTGACAAGTGAGGAAACTGAGGACACAGTGTGCAGAAGGATGACAGGAGACTGATTAGTAATAAACTCTCAGCTTGCTTAAAGCAGGATGACCTATCGGGAAGATGAAGGACCTGGGACAAACTGTGTCTCAGTTGGGTGCTCAGTGGCAAGGCTGGCCCTGCTGGTAGGAGTTGGTCCACTGCTTTCCCACCCCTCCTTTCATTATCTGAGAGGCTGGGGGTCATAAACAAGCAGACCCAATTTCTCAGAAGACTCTTTAATAAGGGGGGACCTCTCCCATCCCCACTGCTCAGTGGCCTACTGCAGGTGGTGCCATATAGCCTCCACCTCTTGAGAACATGCATGTAGACTTTGGCTTCTCAAACACAAGGCCCAGGACAATTGGACCACCATCCCTATATTCCCAGGACCCTTCTAGTAGGTACATCTTGTTTCTATTTTCCCATCACCATTTTCCTCCTAACTTTTAAGCCACTTCTAGGGGTGAACCAGCTGTAGGGATATGTGTGGGTTGCCCACAGTGAGAATCTCTTATTTTGGGTCTGCCCGGCTCCCACCCTAGAGATGGTGCTTGGCTCAGGGATATGCATGTGATACACATTGGGGTGATCTGAGCCCACTCCAAGCTTTTCTTTGTTTATTTTTAACCAAAACTATTCAAAAGACTCTCTCTCCTAGGGTTGGGAAGGTGGACATGAGGCTGGGCTACCACAACAAAGAACATGCAAGAGCCCAGATGTCACTGGGTATCTGGGCCCAGCATGTTCCTGGACGTCCAGGTCATGGAAACCAACACTGCTTGCTCTTGATAAAGCTTGTTTGGGCTCAGCTTTTTTAAGCCTGTTTTAAACTTACTCATTTCAGCTTTCTCCAAGAGTCTTTCCCTTCTCCCATAGCTGTTCCAGAAGTGATCAGTCATGTTGCCAGGAAACACTTGACCTGACACCAGTTTTCAGACTGTATCACCATCATCCCAACATTCACGGGGAATGGAGGGGAGCATTCCTCAGACTGGACATAGCAGTGGTCCCAGAGCACCTGGTGTCACCAGGCCAGCCCAGGCTTGCTCTTCCCCTTGCTCACCATGAGCCCAAGGGAAGGGGGGTGTGAGTTGAGGGGGTGGGGCACTGGGCCTGCAGAGCTTTGGCTGGAGGATGGAGTACTCAGTGGACTTGAACTAGAACTGAACAAAAGTCAGCATGTCCTTCTATGGGGATTAGACATTCATCTGTGTGGGTTCACTTAACTGTTTACGGGCATGGATTCCTGTGACAATGAAATCTATGAAGATTGAGGCTGGATGTGGTGGCTCACCCCTGTAATCCCAGCACTCTGGGAGCTTCAAGCAGGTGGATTGCTTGAGTTCAGGAGTTGAAGACGAGCCTGAGAAGAGCAATACCCTGTCTTTTCTACTAAAAATAGAAAAACTAGCTGGGCATAATAGCCAGTACCTATAGTCCCAGCTGAGACAGGGAGGCTGAGGCAGGATTACTTAAGCCCAAGTGACTGAGGTTGCTGTAAGCTACGATGACACGATGGCACTCTCCCCAGGGTGACCCATGGCACTCTCCCCAGGGTGACAGAGTGGGACTCTGACCACCACCCCCCACACACATACACAAAGAAATTTTCAAGGGTTGTATTTAGTGAAAACACTGGGAAATGTTTACTGGAGCCCTCCTGTGTGCTGTTATCCTAGGCTGGGCGCTTCCTCGAGTCACATCTCATCTTCACAAGCTTTCCAGGGGCTACCAGATTGTTGGTTTTGTAGATGAGAAACTGAGGCTGAAAGAGTTGTGAGACTTGCTCAAGATCATGCAAGTCAAAAAACATCTCAGCAGTTGAGTTGGGCCTCAGTCCTAGGCTTTTTATTCTGAGTCCTGTTTTCTCCCAGTTTATGAAGTGGGCCCAGGTACATGTAATGAAACATCCACAAAATAGTGCTTCAGACGAAGTATAGGTTTTATTTTTAAAACAATAAAATGTTGGGAGATAGGCAACCTAGATACCAAAACGTCAGCAGGGACCAAGGCTCTCTTGACCTCTGCTCTGTCATCCTCATCCTCACACACAGAGGACAGGGGCTGAAGCTCCAACCACCTTGTCCGTATTCAACACAGAAAGAAAGAGAAAGGGAAAGTACAAAAATGGGGGTCCTGGCAGAGTCTGCCTCTGTATTAGATTCCTAACGTTAACCCGTTGCCATAACTTGTTACGAAAATGTAGTCACTTCACACAATGCAAAGTTCTTATCTTAGATTCTATGGGTCAGAAGTCTGACACTATGTCACTGAGCTAAATCAACATGACACAGGGTGCTACGCTTCTTTATCTGGGGGGGCAGAGACCAGTGGCATGTCTTGGCACCTCTTCTTACATCATCCAAGCCTATAATGGCAGGTTGGGTCCTCCCACTGCTGTCTTTCTGTCACTGCTTCTGTCATCTCTTTCTTTCAACACAGCCAGGAAAGGTTCTGTACATTTAAAGGTACTTATGACTAGTTGACTCCACCTGGGTAATCAAAGAGAACCTCCCTCTCCCAAGATCTTTAACCTTAATCACATTTGCAAGGTCACTTTTACCTTGGGAAGTAACATATCCTCAAGTCCCAGGGATTGGGACATAGGAACACATAAGAGGCCGTTATCCAACTGCCACAGCCCCTTCTAAGGGAGTTTTCACGTGACCTTCATGTCATATATCATTGGCTGCAATAGAGTCACCTAATTATTTCCCCAAGGGAAGTTAAAAAAAGTAATTTTTTTTCTTGACCAGGCACATTGATAACACCACTGGCAGGGAAGACTGAACCGTAGGTAGGCCACTGGCTATCTTTGGTATGCAGACCTGGCATTACCAGAGATACACTGGGGCATTAACATTTTCCCTAACTCTCTGAAAAGGATTGTCCTTGGTATTATATCTCCCCCGCTTTGCCCTGCTCCCAGTGTATGCCTTATGGTAGATACCTACATAAGCCTATCTATGTATGTATCCCTCTATTACCTCAAGATAAATCACTATGTAAATACCTATCCATGTCTACCTATCTATATTTGTATAATGTAGACAAAGGGAAAATGTTTGTTGCATAAATGGAGATTTGATGTCCTCCTATAGCTCATGTATTTATCCTGAAAAAATGCCAAGATTCTTTCAATTTTACAGACTATGATACAGAACCGTGATAGAATGGAAGTAGCACTGGAGTCCAGAGGGAAGATTTGAATTCAGTTCTGTCTCTGCCACATGCTAGTGTGGGTAACAAGAGGAAAAATGTTTTAGTGTCCTTAACTGGAAGATAGTAATAATGCCTCTCCTAGAGGACCATTTAAAAACTTAGACTAAATGGTTTATGGAAGTTGTCTGTTTCCAGCAATGTTTTGGTTTATATAACCTGAAATCACTCTTACAAAAAACTCCCGAAATACTGTATAAAATAGGACAGATATGTTTCTAAATGTACAACTGAGCTTTCAAAGAAGAAGAAGAAATCTTCAGGTGATAGAATCAAAGAGGGAGTGAGAACCAGAACAGGGAGTACAGAATGCTGTAGATGGGCTTCAAATTCCTTATAGGGAGTGGAGGGAATTCTAGGGCCTATGGGGCAGGTTTTAACAACAGAGCTGAGAACTCTGAAAGAATAGCGGACTATCAGAGGGCTGTACCCCTAGAAAAGGGTGGACAGTAAAGAAACCCAGCTGCCAGACCAGAAAAGCGCCCCCCAAACCCTTATCTATCTCTGTCTGAACTCTGGGTAAGAAAAAAGGTCAACATAAGCATTAAAAGCCAGAATTTGCATTGCATGGATTTGTGGTGGTCAAAGTTGCACTATCTCTGTCTTTCAGAAACTCCTAAGCTAAAAATGTAACATAAAAATGGGTCCCAAGGGTGGTGCCTATGGCTCAATGGAGTAGGGTGCCAGCCCCATATGCCAGAGGTGGTGGGTTCAAACCCAGACCCGGCCAAAATAAATAAATAAATTAATTAATTAATAAATGGGTCTCAAGCCATTGATAACTAGAGACCCCTAACAGGAGAACATATAGAACGGTTATGTAGCAGCTCTCTTAGAAGAAAAATATGTAAGCCAAGGTTATTCTACATATGAGGAAACAGTTCTTCACAGTGAATGAGAGACAGTGGATGCAGAGCATTGGAGTCCCCCAGAGAATTGACAAAGACATAAAATAACTAATTTGAACATATGGATGAAATAACAGGAGGAACTAGAACGTGAGAAAGAAAAAACAGACAGAGTGGAACATAATTCAATGTAAAACTCAAATCAGTGTTTAAAAAGCAGATTAGATGCAAGTAAAGAAAGACAGTGAAGTGGAAGATATGGACCAGGAAATTACCCTGGAAAATAGGGACCAGAGAAAATTAAAATGAGCACAAGATTAAGAAGCACCAAGGATAGAACAAGAAAATGTAACACATCTAGCTGAAGAAAACAGAAATAGGAAGAATGAAAGAGGAACAATATTGAAAGAAAAAATGGTAAAAATGATGAAATATATGAATCCACAGATTCAATACTCATAATGGATCCTGGGACAAATAATTAAAAATTGGTTAACACCTGGGCACATAAGTGGGTCAAAATTTATACAATTTTTTTTCCTGTTAGTTTTATTTAATAGGATTCCTTAGCATTTCCTAATACATCATTCACTTATAATGAAATACTTAGGGATTTCCCCCCAAAGTATTATTTTTATAAATAGCATTATGGTAATTATCTCTGCATAGAAATTTTTTTTTTTTTTAGACAGAGTCTCACTATGTCGCCCTGGTTAGTGTGTGGTGGCATCGCAGCTCACAGCAACCTCAAACTTTTGGGCTTAAGCAATTCTCTTGCCTCAGCCTCCCAAGTAGCTAAGACTGCAGGCACCCACCACAATATCTGGCTATTTTTTGTTGCACTTGTCATTGTTTAGCTGGTCTGAGCTGAGTTCGAACCCGCCAGCTCTGGTGTTCGTGGCTGGAGCTGTAACCACTGTGCTACAGGTGCTGAGCCACACTGCATGGAAGTCTAAAACATACAAAATTTACTTAAAATTCTAAAAGTAGAGCTCTTACAGCAAAACTATTAAGTTAAATGATATCTTTTTATGGTTCTTGTAAAAACATTTTTTTAATTCCATGATTAGTTTGATAAACACTGTGAGTAAACATCAACAGTGATAAGTTATTTCAATGGTATGCTTTCATATGATATCATGTGATAAGAATGACCCTTTACCTCTGTGGTCACACTCCCTAAATTAATGACCCTAATCTATTCACAAGCAAACCATCATGCAAATTCCATTTGAGGTATATTCTGTAAAATACCTGGCCTGTACTCCTCAAGAGGGTCAAAGTCATCAAAATAAGATAATACTTGGTATATGTTTATTATTGAATACGATTCAGCCATTAAAAATGATGGAGACTTTACATCTTTTGTATTAACCTAGGTGGAGGTGGAACACATTCTTCTCAGTAAAGCATCACAAGAATGGAGAAGCAAGAATCCAACATACTCTATTCTAATATGAAGGCAGGAGATGAGCTAATGTGTGGGAGGTGGGGGAGTGAAGGGTGGGGAGGAGTGGGGATTGGCAGTTGGAGCACCTCCTGGGTGCAGGACACAAAAGAGGGACTTTAGCTAACAGATGCAATCACTGTAACCTTTGTTATCCTCAGTGAATCCCAAACAAGAAAAGGGAAAAAAATAAGAAAATACTGATAAATGGTCACAGCCCAGAGAAGTCTAAGGAAGCATGACAGCTGAAGGTAACGTAGTATCCCCCAAACTAGGGGAATCTGAATAAAGGATGGGTTTTCATTAAAAATAATGTATAATTCAGTGTGAGACCATCTGGGCTTGGGCTCTTCTTTGTGGGAAGATTTCTGTTGCTAAATTCAATCTCTTTGCCTGTTATAGTTCTATTTACCTTGTTTCTTATTGAGTGAGTTTTTTTATATATGCATTTTTTAATTTTTTTAGCTTAAGTTTTATTAAATCATAACTGTATACATTTATGGGGCACAATGTGATGATTTGATACACAATGTGGAATGCTCAAATCAAACTGATTAAGATAACCATCACCTCACATACTTATTTCTCATGGTGAGACATATATAATATACTCTAGATGTTTTGAAATGTATCCTATGTATCCTTGCATATCATTTGTGTCTTTCAGGAAATGTGTTTGTTTAACTTATTATCTCATTTGTTGGCATGCAGTTGTTCATAATATCCCTTTATATTCCTTTATATTTCTGTAAGGTGAGTACTAATATCCTCGTTTTGTGTTTCTGATTGTATCAACTCTTCTCCTTTGAAATTTTGATCAATTTTACAATAGCCTTCACCGCACCTTCTTAATTATTGTGTCAAGACATTTATACTCTACATTTAATCAGTTTGTTATAAGTATTTCAAATTGTATATAAAACCAGCACATTGTACCCCCTAAATGCATTAATGTACAGCTGTGATTTAATAAAAAAAATGAAATTTTGATCAATTTAGCTAAAGTTTTCCTAATTTTGTTGACCTTTTCCAAGAAGCAGTGCTTGGTTTTATTTATTTTCTCTATTATTTTTCTAGTCTCCATTTCATTAATTTCCGCTCTGATACTTACACTTTTCTGCTTGATTTTTGCCTTAGGCTTAACTTGCTCTTCTTTTTTTCGGTACCTTTAAATGGAAGCTTATGTTATTGACTTGACGTCTTTCTTAATATAGACATTTAAAGCTTTACATTTCCATTTAAGCACTGCTTTTGCTTAAATCCTGTAAGTTTGGATATGTAGTACCTTCTTCACGTGGATCACAGCATTTCCTGATTTCTCTTTTGATTTCTTCATTGATCCATTGATTATTAGGATGGCCAATACTCCCCAAACTGATCTACACATTCAGTGCATTCCCTATCAAAATCCCAACAGCCTGGCTCAGCGCCCGTAGCACAGTGGTCACGGGGCCAGCCACATGCACTAAGGCTGGCGGGTTCAAGCCTGGCCCAGGTCGGCTAGACAATGGCAACAGCAACAAGAAAATAGCTGGGCATTATGGTGGGTGCCTGTGGTCCTGGCTACTTGGGAGGCTGAGGCAAGACATTCTCTTAAGCCCAAGAGTTTGAGGTTGCTGTGAGCTGTGACATGACAGCACTCTACTGAGGATGACATGAGACTCTGTCTCAAAAAAAAAAATCCTAAAAGCCTTTTTTGCAGAAATAAAAAACTAATTCTCAAATTCATATGAAGCTTCAAGGGATCACAATAGCTAAACAATCTTGAAAAGGAGAATAAAGTCAAAGGACTTGTGCTTCCTGATTTCAAAACCTATTACAAAGCATAGGCGATAAAGACAGTGTGATACTGGCACAAAGGCAGATGTGGATCAGTGGACAGACCTGAGGGCCAGGCAGGCGTGGATCAGTGGAAAGACCTGAGGCCCAGGCAGCCGTGGATCAGTGGACAGACCTGAGGGCCAGGCAGGCATGAATCGGTGGACAGACCTGAGGGCCAGGCAGGTGTGGATCAGTGGAAATACCTGAGGACCAGGCAGCTGTGGATCAGTGGACAGACCTGAGGGCCAGACAGACAAGGATCAGTGGAAAGACCTGAGGGCCAGGCAGACATAGATCAGTGGACAGACCTGAGGGCCAGGCAGACGTGGATCGGTGGACAGACCTGAGGGCCAGGCAGGTGTGGATCGGTGGACAGACCTGAGGACCAGGCAGGCATAGATCAGTGGACAGACCTGAGGACCAGGCCGGTGTGGATCAGTGGAAAGACCTGAGGACCAGGCAGCCGTGGATCAGTGGACAGACCTGAGGGTCAGGCAGGCGTGGATCAGTGGACAGACCTGAGGGTCAGGCAGGCGTGGATCAGTGGACAGACCTGAGAGCCAGGCAAATGTGGGTCAGTGGACAGACCTGAGGGCCAGGCAGGCGTGGATCAGTGGAAAGACCT
>CAUYQV010090955.1:0-31069 GCA_963574575.1 Galagoides demidoff | reverse complement strand
TGGTTGCAACCAAAAAATGGCCAGGCGTTGTGGCAGGTGCCTGTGGTCCCAGCTACTTGGGAGGCAGAGGCAGGAGACTCTCTTGAGCCCAGGAGTTGGAGGTTGCTATGAGCTGTGATGCCATGGCACTCTACCCAGGGGATAGCTTGAGGCTCCGTCTCAAAAAAAAAAATTTATTTGTGTGTGTGTGTTTTGGCTTAGTTAGACAACTAAGAATTATTATTATTATTATTATTATTTTTTTAGAGACAGAGTCTTACTTTGTCGCCCTTGGTAGAATACTGTGGTGTCACAGCTCACCACAACCTCCAGTTCTTGGGCTTAGGCGATTCTCTTGCCTCAGCCTCTGGACTACAGGCGCCCACCACAATACCTGGCTATTTTTTTATTGTAGTTTGGCTGGGGCTGGGTTCAAACCCACCGCCGTCAGTATATGGGGCTGGCACCCTACCCACTGAGCCACAGGCACCACCTTAATGCCCTTTTTCAAAAACAGAAGACAGAAAGACTGCCTTACCTTATATCTATTAAGTAACATTGACTCGCAGAAAAAAATGTGTAATGTTAAAATTAATTTATATCACATGTAGTTGGAGAAGAATATGATAGAAATAGAAAGGATAAAGTAAATCAGATTTAGACTAGCTTGAAAGTGATTTTTTGTTGTTGTTGTTTTTATTTATCTAATTTTTTAGTATTATTAGTGAGATGCCTTCATGATTAGAGATTGTTACTTTCATTTTTGCCAAGTCAGGAACATAATTACAGAGAAGAGCTGTTACTCCTAATGCTTAAAGTGTTATTCTTAGAAACTACATTTGTCTTGTTGTTCTGATTCTCCCCTGCCCCCTTTTTTCATATATAATTCATTGTTCTGAAGTGGCTTGGTTCTATTTGGAGCCAAACAAAACAATGGCAACATTAAAAAAAAAACTTATGAAATATTTTTTATGAATAAATCCAGGACTTGCTAAGAATGAATGTTTGATTTAAACTTTAAAATGTAGGGCCTGCATTGTCAAGACAAGTCTAAAGATTGGATTTAGTAATTATATCATCTCTTCATGATTATATGCCCTTTTCCAAGGGCTGCAAACAACAAATGTACCTTGTGCCTTGTCTGAGAAGCATAATCTAGAAGCTAAGAGACCCATTAGACAAGAGTATAGTGAATAATTTTAGAATAAGATTCTACTCTGCTTTCAAAATAGAGCCTATATCTTCTAGCAACACATTTTAATACCATTATCAAGTCATTTCTTAGATCTGAATACCTTCTTACACTTGAAGAAGTCGTTGTAAGTCTCCCAGACCTTGGAGCATTTTTATAGTCAGAGGGCTATGTTAGTTTGCCTTTGCTGCTCCCTTCTAACTCAACTGGTAGGAATCTGTTTCCTTGTTGGGGGTGTATATTTTAACATAAGCCATTTAATGAAACTTGTCCAGGTTTATTTAGATTATTGGAAGGTGGTGGTCTCATATTCTTTGAAAAATCACACTAGCTTTCCCAGGGTATACCAGGTGGCTAGAAGCTTAAGAGGATTGTATCACCTGTCTCGGTGATGAATTTTTGGAAGAGTCTGGAATACAGTTTGTCCTGACTTTTTCAGGTTGAATTTTCAAGCTTTGATTCTTTTCTTGAAGTTATTTCTACACATGAATTAATGAGGAAAATTTCATAACAAGGCTTATTGTATAACCTGAGGTAGACGCTCCCCTGGATCTTGCTTGTCTCCTGCCATCATCCCCCACAGGTGTTTGTAGTACTTGGCATGTGTGTACAGGTATCCTATGGTGTGTGCTATGGTTTTATTGAGGAAGCACTGGCACATTCAGCTCTACTGCTGCATATTATTGGTAATTGATACCTCTTTTGGAGCTGAATCTTTGTTATACTCCCTGCTTTGAAGAGGAGAAAAATTTTCATTAAAATTATCAGTCTTTTGCTTGTTATATTTATTCTTTTTAGGTAGAAAGATAAAGGCATATTGAACTGTTGCAGCTCCAGGTCCTAAAGTCCATGTCACACCCACCCTCAGTCTAGCAACCATTAGTAAAAGACATTTGAAATCCATATTTTCCCCATCCAAACTATTAAATAAGACTGACAGCAAGGATTTAGTAATTAGAAATACTATGTATTTTGTTCCACTGCCTTTCAATAAGAATCAGCGTGTAAAGTTGAAATTTCCTGACCAGAATTTGGAAGATTATGATGTAATTCCCTGGGCCTTGATTCTAGAAGAAGGAGCTGTCTGAATATGGGTTTACTAGTTGGTGGTGAATTCATGAGTCGCCAACTATTAGGCCTTTATGTCCAGATATTATCTTAATTTATGGAGTAAGGTCCCTGAGTTCTCCTCTTTCCTTCCACAGGGCAAGCAGGAGGACTTCAAGACGACAGTTCTGGAGGGTATGGAGACGGCCAAGCATCAGGTGAGGGTGGCATTAGATGCTTGCCACTTAGTAGCAAGAGCCGCCAAATCAGGAATTGATGCTTGCAAGTGTTTTTGGCTGTGGTATCCACATTTTAGCCAGAAGCGTAGATGAAACTTAACCCACAGGGCACAGTAGTATAGTAGGAGAGAGTGAAGTCAGAACAAAGGCAAGCAAAATGTTTTGAAGTCCTCAGGCCGATCTCAGCCCTCCACTCTTCTTCATGTTTTTGAGGAGATGGCGGGTACTTTTCTCCCCAGCAGCCTTTATAGTAATAGTAAACATGATATAAAACAGACTTAGGAATTAGGGGACCTTTATACAGAGATATATCTGTTGCTAGAAGATATATACAGGAGGAGAAGCCACAGGCTTAAAAATCTTAAAAGGACTTAAATCTTAAAAGGTAGTCTAGGACTAGTCAGAGGAGCTATGCGGGCAAGTGACATCTTTTTTAAAAATGGTTGTTACATGGTGTTGGGTGCTTTTTTCAATTAACATGACATAGTTAATCATTTTACAGTTTACACATTTTGTTTCTCATGTGAAAATTATCTTTTGAAAATGTTTATTTGAAATGTTTCTTTTCCTAGCAAACAATACAAGGTTTTTACTTCCAGGAGAAAGTGAATGTTTTATGGGGTCACCATCTGGAATAGTTAAAAATTGATTCCAGAAATCCAAAGTAACACGTGTCGATGTCATCCTTTGCCTCTGGAAGGATGTTTTTGTTCGTTCTAGTGTACAAAACTGGTTTATTATATACATTTTGATAGAATTGGAATAAGTAGTCCTTTATTTTTGGAGGTTGTCATTTTTAACTGTTAAGTCTACTTTAAAATTATTTGTCTATTGCAGTTTGCATATAACAAGTCCTGGGAGTATTTGTGTTTTACTCTCTTGGATCAAAGATAGTTCAGTGTTAATACAGCAATTAGTAGTTTAAGAGATCCAGAATGTTAGAAATAGATTTCTTTAAATGCCATCCCAAGGATTCCAGGTTGATAATCAGTATATGCTTATCTTAGAGGAGTTAGAACTCTCTTTCACAGTCTGTATCTGTGGCAGATAAACCTTCAAGAATCCTCTTCATCAAATGGCGCACAATTAGATCATCCATGGAATTGCTGAAGATCAGGGATAGTCTTCAGTGTTTTAATCTTAAAGAAATTAAGTATTCTTGTTGCTTTTTATTTTTGTTTTGTTTTTATGTGAATATTTTCTCTTTTGCTTAAGGAAACAATGTGTATTTCTGGAAGTAAAATTAAACTTTGTTATAAAACTGGTGCTACTGACTTAACTGTTAGTAGAACATGAGTTTTGAGTGTTGTCAGGAACTGGTAGTGACTTTTCTGAACCCTTCTAGGTCTTTCTTCTGGTCTTTGTCATGTTCAGAAGCATGCATTTGTGAGATGATCAATCAGAGTTAGAACCATGTGCTATGAACAATCAGCATTCTTCTCTTTTTTTTTTAAATTATTTTTTATTAAATCATAACTTTGAACATTGATGCATTTATGGGGTTCAGGGTACTGCTTCTACAGCATTCTTCTCTTAATGAAGCCAAATGATCCTCATGGATATCTTGGGACCAGGATCATATTTTTATTTCTTAAAGTCTACCTCAAATTAATGTATACATCCTAAATCTTAAAGCTAGAAAGGAACTAGCTATCTTAACTTCCTGCCTTCAGGCAGATAGTAATGAATCACTCCTATTTTATGGATTAGAACTTGAAACCCAAAGTTGTTAAATGAATCAGCGAGTGATATACCAATTATAGTGGAGAAGGAGTGAGAACCCAGGAATCTTACATAGACTTAGTACATAGACTATTCCTTACACCCTTGGAATCATTCAAAATAGGCAATTTACCTTAAAGATCAGCACTCTATAATATAGAAATCAAGATTCTCTTTTTTCCTTTTTTCTCTCTATTCCCCCGTTTACTCTTTTATATGTAGATCTCATAGGCTTTTGTTTTCACTCTTTAGCTAGAAATCTATTTAGAGTTATATACTTTTGAAAAATCAAAGGCAAGTATTTCTCGTAGAGGCCTCCTATGTTAATCTCTTTTTTATATCTCTTACCTTACTCTAGTCAAGATACTACCTATATCGTATCAGAATCAGGGGGACATAATTTCATGATATAGAGGGCTTTAATCTCACCTATTTCCTTCCCTTCTTTCTCCTCTGGTTGACCTGTCTCAGAAGATCTAAATTATTCCCTTACATATATATGATAGCTACCTTTGCTATGTTTTCAGAGAAAGTGTGAGCCAGGCAGCCTTTTAGAAGGGGCAGTTCTCCTTTAGCATAACTATATTCTGAAAGATAATGCTAGAATTTCCTGTGTGAAGTGATGAGCAGGAAGGAATCAAACAGAAGGCAAGATGATATGAAGGCAGTCTTGGAGCTCTTAAAAAATTTCAGTAGCATCTTTGAAACATTCTGAATTTCCGTAATACCAAATTACGTTGCTTAACGGAACACAAACACCAAAGGACAAAACTCATATATTCCAGAGCTGAGTGTAAATAACTTCTGAATTACATAATTACATGTACTTTTGGTACTTTTTAATTAAGGATGTTATTAAGGTCATTTTTTTTTTTTTTTTGAGACAGAGTCTACCTCTGTCACCCAGACTGGATTGCAGTGGCATCATCGTAATTCACTGCAACCTTGAACTCCTGAGCTCAAGGGATCCTCCTTCTGCCTTAGCCTTTCAAGTAGCTGGGACTACAGACAGATGCATGTCATATATCTGGCTAATTTTTAAATTTTTTTTTTTTAAGAGATGGGGTCTTGCTATGTTGCCCAGACTGGTCTTAAACTCCTAACCTTAAGTGATCCTCCTACCTTAGCCTCACAAAGTGCTGGGATTATAGGCACAAACCAGCATATCTGGCCCTTAAAGTTGATTTTATTTTAAAATGCTTTCCTCTAAAACAGATACTTAAGGCCAGGGGTGGTGGCTCATGCCTCTAATTCTAGCACTCTGGGAGGCTGAGGCAGGAGGATTCCTTGAGTTCAAGACTTTGAGACCAGCCTAAGCAAGAGTGAGACCCATCTCTACTAAAAATAGAAAAACTAGCTGGGGACTGTGGCTTACACATGTAGTCCCAGCTACCCAGTGGGCTGAGGCAAGAGGATTGCTCAAGCCCAAGAGTTTGAGGTTGCTATGAGCTGTGATGACACCATAGCACTCTACCTCGGGCAACAGAGTGAGACTCTTGTCTCAAAAAAAAAAAAACAAGATAAAACAAGAGAGATACTTAAGAGTTAGATTATCCAGAGTAGTCTCTTACTTCATTTTGGAGTTATCCTATAAAAAGGATGTTTTGATTTAGCTTATCATCATTTAGATTCTGAATAAATATTTTTATTTATTTGAAAAATTATCTTCTTTCTTCAAGTCTTTTCATTCTGATTTTGATAATGACCTTCATTCTTTGAAATAAGTCTTCATCCTTAAAATGCCAATAGAAGGAAATAATTATAGAGTTTTTAGAGACCATTTTTTATTTCTAAAAATTGATATCATTATATTAAGAATAGCTAGTTTGGGGCAGCACCTGTGGCTCAGTGGGTAGGGTGCTGGCCTCATATACCAATGGTGGCGGGTTTGAACCCAGCCCCAGCCAGCTAAAAAACAGCAATGACAATTGCAACAAAAAATAGCTGGGCGCTGTGGTGGGCGCCTGTAGTCCCAGCTACTCGGGAGGCTGAGGCAAGAGAATCACTTAAGCCTAAGAGTTGGAGGTTGCTGTGAACTGTGACACCACGGCACTCTACTCAGGGGGACAAAGTGAGACTCTGTCTCAAAAAAAAAAAAAATAGCTAGTTTTTTTAGATGCTGTGTACAAAGTGGAGATGGAGAAAAATATGATTCTAAGCATACGTTAATGTCACAACTTTTAGCTTCTTTATTGTATTTGTTTAAACTTCTGATAATTTTATTTAGAGATACTTTGCAATTGCCACATGACATATAAATAACATGTTTAAAAAATTTCAAATTAATATGAGGGTGCAGATTTTTAGATTACATTGTTCTCACTTCCAAGGTAAAGTTCCAGTTGTAGAAGAACCCCTCATCTTGGGGGGGGGGTGGTATATACTCACACATTGTGCCACTAGGTGAAATCCCACCAAATACCTTCTGTCCTTGTGTCAATGGTCTTCCTCCCCACCTCCCCTCTCCCACTTTCCCCTGCCCCCCAATAGACTATGTTTGTGTTTTATTATTCTATGAGCATATAATTGTTTAACATTTCTTAATCATTATATAGTCTCAAAATTCCCACAGTTATCCAACAATATGAGAGTGATTTTTTGATAAGGACATTTGCAGTGAAGAATCAAATTAATATAAAATTCAATGTTTTTTCTACATGGATTTTCTGTCATTGACAAATAATATTTTGTAGTAGGATTGATACTCAGTGACTGCTTATTACACATACAGAAGATAATATAGCTACAAAAGAACTACTTCCATTTTTGATGAGGAGAAGTGGGGTTTAATAGAGGTCATTGGTTTTTATGTTAATAGTATATATATATATATATATATATATATACACCCATTTATGAAATATACCAAGAAGAAACCTATTAAGAGATATTTGGGGGGTGGTGCCTGTGGCTCAGTGAGTAGGGTGCCAGCCCCATATACTGGAGGTGGCAGGTTCAAACCTGGCCCTAGCCAAAAACTGGAAAAAAAAAAAAGAGAGATATTTGGTTCACATACTCAGGATTAAGGTGTCCATGTGTGTATATACTTTTTATAATGTGAGAAATTTTTAATCTTGATTTTTAAAAAAATTATTTTGCTTTTATTTTGATTCAGGGGAATGGGATTAAGGACATCAAACTGGAAAGTTTTAGAAAATTTAACATTACCCAAATGATTTGTATCCCCTAATAGTAAGCATTTTTTTCTTGCCTTAATTTCATGTTCCACCTATAACAACAATATGGCTTTTACTGATTATTGTTCCCCCTAAGGAATAATTGTCCTAACAGTCTTCATAAGTTTAGGTATAGATTAATTAAATGTAAGGAGTGTTGATTTGATTGTAATAATATGAAACACAGTATTTATGTCCTCTTTTATAGTAGATGGATAGACCTTTTCTCTTTGTCTCTAAGAATAGTATTTCTTAATGTGAGGACCATAATTAGCATTAGGCATTTTTGCATGATCTGTTGTTAACCATTTTTTTCTAGGTAGTGATTGCCATTTGAATGTGTTTGTGGACAGACCCCTATTGCTTAGCTATAATCGTCTTAGTTACATCTTTATTTTCCAATTCTTTTTATTCTCCTAATCTTACTAATGCCTTTTTGTTAGTGTTGCTTCTATTACTAGTGCTTTAGTGTGTGTTTTCAAATGTTTATATATGGATATTTGGTGCCTACTTTGTTACTTATATGTAATTACTTCAACAGTATTGATTTTTTTTTTTTTTTTTTGAGATAGACCCTCAAGCTGTCACCTTGGGTAGAATGCTGTGGCATCACAGCTCACAGCAACCTCCAACTCCTAGACTTAAGCAATTCTCTTGCCTCAGCCTCCCAAGTAGCTGGGACTACAGGTGCCTGCCACAACACCTGGTTATTTTTTTGGTTGTAGTTGTCATTGTTGTTTGGCAGACCCGGGCTGGATTCGAACCTGCCAGCTTTGGTGTATGTGGCTGGCACCTTAGCCGCTTGAGCTAAGGTGAATTTTGAAACATTTAAAATTGTCTTGATATTATCTTGATAAGGTGATCAATCTTAGAAATACATGCATAATATATGCAAGTGTATTTCTAACATCACCTTATCAAGATGTACTTAACCTCCAGCTTATAAAATATACCAATTTAGGACAGGCATGGTGACTCATTCCTGTAATTCTAGCATTTTGTGAGGCCCAGGTGGGAGAATTGTTTGAGATCAGGAGTTGGAGACCAGCCTGGGCCACATGGTAAGACCTCATTGCTACAAAAAAATCACAAAATTAGTAGTCCTAGTTACCTCAGAGGGTAAGGCAGGAGGATCTCTTGAGCCCAGGAGTTACATTGAGCTATGGTGCTGCCCCTACACTTCAGCCTAGGTGACAGAGTGAAATCATATTTATTTTTTTTAAAAATCAATTTTTAAAGTTTCAAAATAACATTTTACATGGAGTATAGGTATATACTATATATATGTGTATTATATAGTATATGTCCAAATACTAACATTTTACTTGGGGTATACAGGAAAGCATTTCTAGTGTTTGTGCCAGAAAAGGCCAATTCCTTGCACTCTTCTGTCTATCACTGTTGTCTGCTTAATTTCTCTCACTGCTTGTCAGGATTGAAATATGAGAACTAATAGATGATACTGCTGATAGGATCATGTATTTTCTGCTGTTTAAACCTAGAGTCGTCTTTCTGTTCCGTGCTGTGATCCTAACAGCAGGCATATGATTGTGCTTTTCACTCCATACCCCCTCCTGCTTTTCCATTAGTGTACGTTCCTTATTCTGATTCTTTAGCTTTCAGTTTTATTGTATACTATCAATGATGCTAATTTTAATTAGAATATCATCCAATTTTAAAAGTTACTTTATGGATGAAGAAAATACTGTAAATGCCTCTTGCCTTACAAGGTATATTGATTTATTTGTGAGTAAAGTGTAAATTTTGAAATGTTACACTCAAAAGAGTGGCTAATTTCTTTTCTTTTTTTCTTTTTTTTTTTTTTTTTTGCGACTCTGGTGGGACCTGAACCCACAACCTTTGAAGAGTGGCTAATTTCTAAGGAAGTTTCAGCTTTTGAGACACATTGAAAGATTTTTGGGTTTTGTTTTATTTTTTACAAAAGGAAGTGAAATCAGTCTCTGAATGAGACAAAGCTTTCCAGAGTTTTTCAAGTAAAAAAGAAGTTTGGGACATCATCATCTCTAGTTTTGCATTCACTTGCACTTTTCCTAGAAGTCCTTTGTTTTTTTTGCTAGGTGTGGAGGGCGCAGCTTTTCAGAGCAGACTTCCTCATGACCGGATGACCTCTCAAGAAGCAGCTTGTTTCCCAGATATTATCAGTGGACCACAGCAAACTCAGAAGGTTTTTCTGTTCATTAGAAACCGCACAGTAAGTTTTCATGTCAGCTTTTTTTTTCACCTAGATTATAAAAAGTATATATATATTTTAGAATATAGACAAAAAATAGGAAAGACTTTTAAAATTGCCTATAATGTTTTTACCCAGAGATAACCATTGTTAAAAATTAGTAGTTGTTCCTTTGTTTAAATGCATATGTAATTTTTATAAAACTGAGATCCTACTTGCATGCATTCTTTTGAATCTCTTTCATACCTTTTAACCTTATAAATATGCTTGAGACTCTTATTTAAGCATTTAAAACTTTTTAAAAAAATAATCACTTTGTCCTTCCTTATCAGGGTAAGAAAAACCTTTGTCCTATTCTCATCTGGCTTAACCTCCTTCACTTCCAATAATAGAGTGTAGTGTCTGCGTAATATTTTGTCTGACAATTAGATTGTAATTTAACTGTTGAATAGTTTGAGTTTCCATTTTTGCAGTATTTTAATCAAGCCTGAACAGACTTCTGTATTCTTGACTGTATCTCTGGTCATTGTTTCCTTACAGAGTTCTGGAAGGAAAACCTACTACCTTGTCACAGGATATAAACAGTTCTGAAACATATTGCTAGATTAATTCCCAGAGAAGCTGAACCAGTCAACAGTCCCACTGCCCTGCCCAATTTTATCAGCGATAATCTATGCTGCATTATATAATAGGTCAAATTCATCTCATTTCTTTTTCATATCTTAGATTACTGAGATTGACTACTTTTTACTTTTATTAGTCATTTATACTACTATGAATTTTTCTTTTATATTCTTTGTTCATTTGAAATTCTTACTTAGCTCTAGAGTAGGTGAGTGGAGGTGCTGTCCACAACATACAGATCTTACTCTAGGATGATGCAAAGTATAAGAAATTTATGTTGCACTTCCAGCCATTTTGAATACAAACATAGATTGTTTCCTAAAGATATATTTCCCTTGACTTTGGTAACACCATTGGTTGTCTTCTCCTACTGTTTTGTAGGTTTATGTGAACTGTGTCCCTTAAGGGGCATTCCTTAAGGTCCTCTCCTCTTTCCTTATATTTTCCCCAAGAGCCCTCGTCTAGGCATTTGGCTTCAATTATCACCCATAAGAAGATGACTCCAGATTTTACCTCTTTTCTGAGACTAGGCATCTAGCTGCCTATTTTATATCTCCTTCTGTTGTCTTGGAATTAAATACATTATCTCATTTCTTCTTTCATTCCCCATTCAGTGGATAATGGCCTACCAACTCATTCAGTTGTGCAAACTAAAAACGGAGAGATTGTCCTTGATACCTCTTTTCTTCTACATGTTGGCCACTTCTTTGTAAAATTTTGTAATAAATATTTTGTAAATAAAGGTACATTTAGCTATAATTTCCTATGTCTAGCGACTTTAGGTTTGACTTTTGGAATACCTTGTAGTTTGTCATTAGATGTTTGTGGATTTTATCTGTTGTCATGTGGCCCAGGTTTGAATCCTAGTTGCTCCCTACTAGCTGCATGGCCTTGGCAGATTACTAGGTATTTTTCTATACTATATGTAAATATCTCCTAGCTTCTTCAATAATTTACTCATTTGGCTTGGCGCCCGTAGCACACTGAAAGAAGTTTGGGACATCATTATCTCTCGTTTTGTTTTCACTTCAGCTGTTTTGAACCCAGCCCAGACCAGCTAAAACAACAAAGACAACTGTAACAAAAAATAGCAGGATGTTAGGTGGCATCTATGGCTCAAGGAGTAGGGCACTGGCCCCATATGCTGGAGGTGGCGGGTTCAAACGCAGCCCTGGCCAAGAACTGCAAAAAATTAAAATTAAAAAAGATAGCTGGGCGTTGTGGTGCGTGCCTGTAGTTCCAGCTACTTGAGAGTCTGAGGCAAGAGAATTGCTTAAACCCAAGAGTTTGAGGTTGCTGTGAGCTGTCATGCCATAGCACTCTACTGAGGTGACATAGTAAGACTCTGTCTCAAACATATAAATAATTTACTCATTTGACACAGTTTTGTGTTTATCAGTTTCTTTTTTTTTTTTTGAGACAGAGTCTCACTTTGTCTCCCTTAGTAGAGTGCTGTGGCGGTCACAGTTCACAGCAATCTCAAGCTCTTGGGCTTAAGTAATTCTCTTGCTTCAGCCTCCCAAGTAGCTGGGACTTACAGGCGTCCACCACAACGCCCTAATATTTTTTGGTTGTAGTTGTCATTGTTGTTTGGCAGGCCTAGGCTGCATTTGAACCTGCCAGCTCTGGTGTATATGGCTGGTGCCCTAGCCACTGAGCTACAGGCGCTGAGCCAAGAGACCTTAAAATTTAAAAGATGATTTTAAAGATGATCAAATGACGTATGTCTATATGTAATATAATTTATGTCATTTAAATACAGTTGCAGTTGTGGTTGGATAATCCGAAGATTCAGCTGACATTTGAAGCTACACTACAACAGTTAGAGGCGCCTTATAACAGTAAGCAGTATGTTCAATAAGACTAGTTTTGGACTGGATTGTGAAAATTGATATTTCCTTCCAGGAGCCCCATGGTTCCTTGATAATATTTTCATTCATATTTCCATTGTATTTCATCTTGTGTAGTGCAAAATGAGTCTTATAAAAAAATGTATTTTCAGGCAGCGCCTTTTCTCAGTGGGTAGTGTTCCAGCCCCATATACCAAGGGTGGCAGGTTCGAACCTGGCCCCGGCCAAATGCAACAAAAAATAACTGGGCATTCTGGCAGGCACCTGTAGTCCCAGCTACTCAGGAGGCTAAAGCAAGAGAATCGCCTAAGCCCAGGAGTTGGAGGTTGCTGTGAGTTGTGATGCCATAGCACTCTACTGAGGGCAATAAAGTGAGACTCTGTCTTCAAACAAACAAACAAACAAAACTATTTTCTTTTAATTTGTTTTCCTGATCTTTAAACTATGTTGACAGATGACTTCAAGAGATTACTAAGTAATTTTCCTAGACCTGTTGTCCGTGGATCAGACATGGAATACTGTGTTGGCACTGGGTTGGCTGGTTTTCTTGCTTCCCACTTACCCTTAAGAAAGTCTTGTGAAGTTTTTTGCTAAAGTAAATGAGTGTTACAACTACTTTGCAAAGGCTTGATTTTGTTCTCATTCCATCTGCAGTGGAATGCTGTTCTTGAAAATTAATTAGCCAGGCATGGTGGTGTGCACCTGGAGTTTCAGCTATTTGGAAGGCTGAAGTGGGAGGATCACTTGAGTGAGCCTGGGAATTAAAGTTCAGCCCGGGCAACAAAGCAAGACCCTTGTCTTCAAAAATAAATAAATAAATTCCGGATTATGTGATACATATTTTAGTCTACCACACGGACTAACAGTTCTAAAATTCACTCTGCAAAAGGAGTTATAAGATCTGAAGTTTATGGAAAAGATGTGTTGAATGATTTCATGGTGGAGAACTACAAGAGTTAGAATTTTCTGTTTAAACTCCTGAAAATATAAACATGTTTTTAATCCACTTATTTCATAGGTGATACTGTGCTTGTCCACCGAGTTCACAGTTATTTAGAGCGTCATGGTCTTATCAACTTTGGCATCTATAAGAGGATAAAACCCCTACCAAGTAAGGACCTACCTGGCCAATGAATTTCATGGTTTTAAATTATGATTCCAAGGTTATACTTTATATCCATGATGTTGTTAGCATTTTATTTGGACTTATAGATCTATATTTGAAATCAGAATATCCCCAAGTTTATCTTCTAAGTCAAATTGAAAACAAATTCTCTTAGTAAATTTTCATTCTGTTTAATTTCTGGTTTCATGGCTATTTAGTCAAAGATAAAAAAATTTTAAATTCCAATTTAAAAAAAAATAAATAAAATTTGTTAAAAATGAGAGAAGTCAGTTTTGCAAAGAGGAGATTTGAGGTTTTTCTTTAATTGACCAGTTTTTTAGGCAGCTAACAGTTGCACTTTTTCTTTTAATTTTTTAAAAATAAATTCTATTTTCTCCTTTATAGTGTTTGTGTGGATAATGTGTGCCAGGAAGCTAAGAGATAGGGGTACTTTGAGAATTAATACATTTATTTTTAATATTTTACTTTTTTAAAAGGGGACACTAATTTAGGACTATAGAAGTAGAGATTAAAGGAAATAGCTCATACCCAGAATATAGCCTAGTACAATTGTGAGGTAAATAAAGCAGATTCTAAATAAATTAAGGGTCAGAGATACTGAAATACATGACTAAGGTAATAAGAAAATAAATCTTAAGAACAGTGGGTATGATTTATAGATGTTCAGATTGATTTAAAATTTATATATTTCAGATATTCGTTGATTTCATTTTTGAAAATAACAGTCTGAATTATTTACTTTGTAAGATATTATAACATTTCATGAGAAAAAACTATAAATTTTTTGACCTACAACAAAATATTCTAACTTTTGTTCATTTTTCGTTTTTAGCTAAAAAGACAGGAAAGGTAATTATCATAGGCTCTGGAGTCTCAGGCTTGGCAGCAGCTCGACAATTACAAAGTTTTGGGATGGATGTCACACTTCTGGAAGCCAGGGTAAGCATTTAATTTTGGATTTAGAAGCTTGACCTAGTGCAAATATGGTAAGGAAATTATCTCTTGCAAATTAAGAAATATATACAACTCAAACTGAGCCAGACTGATTTATATAATACTCAAAGTATTTTGGAGAGTGTTATTTACATTGGATAAAGCATTTTTGACAGTAAAGCCTTGGAAAGTGCTCAGTAAGTGGAGTTTGTAAATGATCCATATATTCTTTAGATGGATATGTTCAGGTCATTGCTTCTTGCATTTAACTGTCAAATTTGAAGACTTCACAGACCTTTTCTTTTTTAGGAAATAGTTATTTTCAGTGACAGAACAGAGTAATTCCTTATTTGATATTTAAGAAAAACAAGTTGCTTCTCAGGGAGGAGCCATCTTTTAGAAACCAGGGTATTGGTTCTTTTATTATTAGTCCTGGAGAGAGAAATGGAAACTGTAGAAGGAGAAAGAGAAAAATGGTACACAACGAGGAAAAAAAGAACATCATATAAGGATGCTACTATTCAGATTATTTTCATGGAAAAAAAGATAGTCTCACTCTGTCACCCTGGGTAGAGTGCCATATCGCAGCTCACAGCAACCTCAAACTCTTGGAGTTGAGCAATCCTCTTGCCTCAGCCTCCCAAGTAGCTGGGATTACAGGTGTGCACCACTGGCTAGTTTTTTCTATTTTCAGTAGAGACAGGGTTTAACTCTTGCTCAGGTTAATCTTGAATTGCTCAGCTTAAGCAATCCACCTGCCTCAGCCTTACAAAGTGTTAGGATTATAGACGTGAGCCACTGTGCCTGGCCATGAATACTTTTTGAAATCTGATTATCTTCTAGTGGCTTAAAAGCCTCCCTGGACTCCCACCATTGAAAAAACACTTCTGAGGTAACCTAAACAACTAAAATTTTATAAAAGTTTCAAAATGTTGTGTGCAAGTCAGTTCACATACTTTTCATAAACTTATCTTTTTAAATAAAAAAGAGAGAGAGACAGGGTCTCCCTCTGTCACCCAGGCTATAGTGCAGTGGCACAGTCAGAGCTCAACACAACCTCAGATTCCTGGGCTCAAGCTATGCTCCTATTTCAGCCTCTGGAGAAGCAAGGACTACACATGTCACCATGCCCAGCTAATGTTTTATTTTAAAACTTTTTGTAGAGATGGAGTCTTACCATGTTACCCAGACTGGTCCCAAACTGCTCGCCTCAAATAGTCTTCCCTCCTCAGCCTCCCAGACTGTTGGGTTTACAGGCACGAGCCACTGTGCCCAGCCTACAATGCTGGGTTTTTTGGGGTTTGTTTTTTTTTGAGACAGAGTCTCACTATGTCACCCATGGTAGAGTACCATGGTGTCACAGCTCACAGCAACCTCTAACTCTTGGGCTTAAGCGATTCTCCTGCCTCGGCCTCCCAAGAGGCATAGGCACCCACCACAATGCCCAGCTATTTTTTTATTGCAGTTGTCACTGTTGTCTAGCTGGCCTGGGCTGGGTTTGAACTCACCAGCCTCAGTGTACGTGGCCAGTGCTCTAACCACTGGCTATGGGTGCAGAGACTATACTGCTAATTTTTTAAAATATTCTTTTTAGATTATGGGGAAAATCAAAATTAAATATTTTCCTGATATAGTGTATTAGTAAAAATACTTATTTGTTAATTCAGAAAACAGTTGTGTGTACTATGTACTAAGAATGCAAAAAGGAATTATGGAATCATTATGATCTCTACCCTGTGGAGTTTATAATTTAGTGTATATGTTTTTATTTTATTTTGCTTTTTTATTTATTTGGAGCTTACAGAGTGTGCACATGGTTTCCTCATATTTGAAAATCTCTAGTCAGCCCAGATAAGCTTGGGCCTATTTAGGGATAAAAGACACTGTCAGCTTTTTCTGTTTGGTAGGCTCTGTGCCTCTTGGCATAGGGCTGCTCTGCAGAGCCCTTTGTCAGAGAAATCACTTTATAGCTAACTTTGAGGATAGAAGGGCAAGAGTCAGGTCACAGTGGTAGAAAGTTGATATTTAAATAATGTTGGGGAGATGTTTTCTTTGTAGATAGCCCTCGTTCGTCCTGTACATTAAAAGGTATTATAGATAGCTAGACAGAGAGAATAAAGTACCTATGACTAAATATGTCTTCTGGCTATCAAATTGTTTTATATCACATTATTTGATTCTGTACATCTTGTATGTCATTTGTTAGCTATCCGTCCCTCAAATAATCTTTGAATTAAAACTTCATTTGCTCTTTGTGCCCACAGTACTATTGATTGCACTCCATGTAAACACTACACCTTTCTTATTAAATTATAAAGGGCATAGTCATGATATGGTATAAAAGGCAATTTGTTAGAATTGCCAAGTCTGTGGATAAAACAAAGCTAATGATTTTGGCCATTTAATTTCTGAAAAATAGGATCGTGTGGGTGGACGAGTTGCTACATTTCGCAAAGGAAACTATGTAGCTGATCTTGGAGCCATGGTGGTAACTGGTCTTGGTAAGTACTTAGTTTTGTGCTGCAGTTCATAATCTGAGACTCATGAGGTTGTTAACAGCTTACATTGTTAAACTGTAGATGTAGTCGTTTTAAAATATATTGGTTAGTGTATTCTTCTTATGCTAGTGAGAATGGAATGCCACATATTCTTCCTGAAAGGATATAATCAGTATGTGCAAATTTTATGTATCTTTTGGCCTAGGGTATCTTTTTCCAGTTCTAGAAAATAGATAAGCAGAATGTTGTGTTTGGAAATAACTTTCTTTTTTTTTTTTTTTTTTTTTTTGCAGTTTTTGGCCGGGGTTGGGTTTGAACCCGCCACCTCCGGCATATGGGGCCAGCAACCTACTCCTTTGAGCTACAGGCGCTGCCCTGGAAATAACTTTTATTTCTTTCTCTCTCTCTTGCTCCCCTTCTTTCCCTGTCCTTCCCTCCCCTCCCCTCCCCCTTCCACTCCTTCCCCTTTTCCTTTATCACCTGGGCCATAGCCTGTGCACCACCATGCCTGACTGATGTTTCTGTTTTTAGTAGACTGGTCTCAACTTTGTTAACGTTGGTCTCAAACTCCTGAGCTCAAGTAGTCTACCCACCTTGACCTTCTAGAGTGCTAGAATTATAGGCATGAGTCACTGTGCCTGGTAGTGTTTGAAGCATTTTTATTTTTTTCAGAGACAGAGTTTCACTTTGTTGCCCTCGGTAGAGTGCTGTGGTGTCACAGCTCACAGCAACCGCCAGCTCTTGGTCTTAGGCGATTCTCTTGCCTCACCCTCCCGAGTAGCTGGGACTACAGGTGCCTGCCAGAACACCTGGCTATTTTTTGTTGCAGTTTGGCCGGGGCCGGGTTGAACCAGCCACCCTTGGTTTATGGGGCTGGTGCCCTACTCACTGAGCCACAGGCACTGCCTATTAATGTGGCATAGTTTATAATGGTAAGATATTAGAAACCACAGATTAGAAGGTTAAATTATTATACAGTGAGAACTATTTAGCCACTAAAAATTGTATAGCTCCATAATAACTAAAATGTCTAGGGTATATGCTAAGTTGAGAAATATTATAAAATAATAAATGTGTTAGATCTTTTTGTGTGTTTATGTCTGTAATTTTATATACTTAAAATCTAGAAAGGTTTGTAAGGAAATATTAATTAGTGAAATTATAGGTAATATTTTGCATTATTTATGTTTATCTTACATATTTTTACTTTTGAGTAGTTTTCTTTTCCTTTGGAAAAAAAATTGTACATTCTTGAAGTAAAAATATTTTTACTTTGAGGTTTTTATTCACTTTTCATGGGTATGTTGAATTTAATTGTTTGAGTTTTTTCTAGGTGGGAATCCCATGGCTGTGGTTAGCAAGCAAGTAAATATGGAACTGGCCAAGATCAAGCAAAAATGCCCACTTTATGAAGCCAATGGACAAGCTGTAAGTTGAAGACAAACAATTTTTCAAATGTGTTTGGTTCAGTTGAAAACAGCTTTAGGGGAATGAATGGATGAACATAAGCACAAATGCAAAAAAGGGTAGAAATGATATGACATTATTCTGATTGTTTCTTAACTTGGGGCTGTGTAAGAAGGGATTATGGTATATATGCAGATTTAAATGTCTGTTCAGGCATTTATCTTTAGACATGTAATGAATGCCAGGTGGACAGTTATCTTTATTTGGCTGTGGCTGTTTACTCCAAGAGACCTGTTGAATTGAAACCAGATTCTTCATTTCTTTGTTTTGTGCCTCCCATCATGTGCTTTAGCTCTGTGTACTCTTTATGACTTCAGTTTTGTGTTTATAAGCTTAGTTTTTTTGATGGGTTAATAGCCAAAGGGTAGCACTTAGTCAAATAAGTAGGTAGGCTAAAGAATTTGTTGAGCAGAGGCATAGGAGCTTCTTAGACTTAGCATGACATGGAGTGGTAATTGATGAGTGGGAATGGAAGTAGTTTAACCACTGTAAGATACACTTAGGTTATGTAATTTAGTTCTAATTTTTTAGGGATGAGTGAAATTTAGAAGTTTGTATTCAGCAAAAATTATCAAGATGAGAGCCCACACTTTTGAGTATAAGCAGATTATCTTTAGGGGAGGGAAGATTTACTGTGTGTATGGTGGTTTAGCTGTTGTCCCTAAAAGTGGTAAGATCTCAACTCTTAAATTTTATGTGAAAGGTCTCAGGGGACATTCTCACCTATTTCTACCAACCTTTAGGTTGTACGGGGTTCATATCTGGGGAGGACAGACTTTCAGGGAATGCTTTGGTTCTTATCTCCATCATCCTGATCCAGATTTCCTCCAGAGCTTGAGGGGAGACGGGGTTATGGGAGGCTTCTGGCAGAATAAGCAGAATAAAATGAGAGAAGAAGGATGAAGAAGAGATTAATTCAACAATTTAGTAAATTTCTTTTACTCTACCAAGATCTGTAAATGATACGGGATGAGTAAGATAGTCCCTACTACAGTATAGTGGTATTTGTACACAAAAAATTATTATTTCCCAACTTTTTATTATGGAAATTTAAAAATATGCACAAAAAGTAGACAGAGTGCTGTAATGAACCCCCATTTTTTTCAATCTTATCTGTCCTCTTCCTGTATTTTGGGGGAGGGGGTATCTGGAGTATTTTTAAGCATATCACAAAACAGCTACCAATAAATAGACCAATAACACAAAGTCAAGTTAGCTTTGTTAGCTTTGTGAAGGGCAAATAAGAGAAAAAATTGCTGTGGAAGAAACAATGGCAGGAGAATGTGTGAAGCCAGGAGGGGTGAGGGCAGTGAGGTTTGGAGAGCAGGGAGAACTTTTGTGAATGGCAGGTCAGGACTTCATGGGGTTGTGATGGGGAGGGGCATTGGAGGTAGCAGAGGAAGATGTAAGTCTAAGTGAAGTATGTCAAGGAGGATGTGATTATACCAGTGCTGAGGGCAAGAATATAATACAGAGCTAAAGTGCAGGGTGGGGCTATGCTGTGGAGCATATATGGCTTGCTAGGCTGACTTGTAAATTGAAACTTCAGAGCAGGGAAGTGACATGATCCGATAATTGTTTTATGTAGATATGCTGTTAAGCATGGGATTGAGGTAAAGAAGCAAGCCTCCAAGATGACTGTCATAATCGTCCTCAAGATATGATGGAGTCCATGCTAAATAAAGATGATCACTTACCATTGATATATTATCCTTTTCTTTAGACTTTCCAGAACATGGAGCAGGTTCATTTAGTTGTTCTAACAGTAAAGAGAGAACTTTTATTTAGTAGAGATAGCAAATTGGCTGCTTTGTTGGTATTAGATGAGCTTTAAGACATTTTTTTTAAAACATTTGTTTCTAAATAATAAACCAGTACTACCCTCAAGAGAGGCCTGCACTGGCTGCCCATCTGTGAACTGTTGGTTACTAGTGTGGGTGAGATGTGCCAGAATGTACATAAGTTACATTGGTAACCACACGGTTAGTTCAGATGGTGACTTTTTTTTCCTCAAAGAAAGACTTTCTCAGTGAAGAAAGTGGTACATTGATTTATTCTGGCTCTGTATCTCACCAAGGTCAGCCCTTTGAGTAGCACTCTTTTTTTTTTTTTTTTTTTGCAGTTTTTGACCAGGGCTGGGTTTGAACCTGCCACCTCCAGCATATGGGGCTGGCACCCTATTCCTTTGAGCTACAGGTGCGACCCTGAGTAGCACTCTTAAGTAGTTGTTAACCTGGTATTTGGTTTGAGCATTTTATATGTATGTAGGGATATTTCTGCAGGTGAAGTTGGTAGTTATTGTTTAACTCTGATAGACAGGATTTTTTTAAGTTGATATGTTTGTACTGGGTGCAGTAGCCAACTGGTAAGGAAGATTTTTTTAAGCGTTCTCAAATCTTGGAGACAATTCTTTGCTACTCTTAAGTTATGTTTGCCTTAAGTTAGGTCATTAAATAAGAAATGTCTGATTTTGAATCAAAAGTTTATATCTCAAACAAGAACCAGTACAATTAATCAAAGTATGCACCTAAGCTATCGACACACTTTTGCCATCTTAATGGTGGCTTGTGTATGCCAGCAACGAAGAAGCCTGGAGTGCAAATGGCAATGAACTCACAAAAAGCATTTTCCACAGCTTGTTAAGAATTGAATATTTTTCCTTACAGGAAGTGCTCCAAAGCCTGGAAGAAGTGATAGTCAGTTGGTGCGAGGTCTGGTGAATACAGTGGATGACAAGTTTCCAAGTCCAGCTTCTGTAGTTTGAGCAGCATTGTTTGTGCAACATGTGGTCAAGTTGTGGCCTTGTAAAGAGGATTGGTCTGTTTCTGTTGACCAATCTTGGCTGCTTAATCACAAGCATCCTCATCATTTCATCCAGTGGTTGCAGACATCTGTTGTAATTGATTAATAAGGTTTCATGAAGGTGTATGTGTAATACTAGCACTGGATCACCAAATAAACACCATTAGCTTTTATTGATGAACTTTTGGGTTTTTTTTTTTGAGACAGAGTCTCAAGCTGTCACCCTCAGTAGAGTGCTATGGCATCACGGCTCACAGCAACCTCACACGCATGGGCTCAAGCGATCCTCTTGCCTCAGCCTCCCAAGTAGCTGGGACTACACGCGCCTGCCACAATGCCTGGCTATATTTTGTTGTTGTTGTTGTCATTGTTATTTTAGCAGGGTTCAAACCTGCCAGTCTCAGTATAAGTGGCCAGCACCCTACCCACTGAGCTATGGGTGCTGCCAGAATATTCAGTTATAGAATGTTGTGGCCCTTCATCTGTATTCAACCATTTGTGTTGAATACTTGCAATTATTAAAAAAAGTATCCATTTTTCATCACATGTAACAATATGATGTAGAAATGATTCACCTTTATGTCATGATAGCTAAGAAAGGCAAGTTTCAAGACAGTTTCTCTTCCGATGCTCATTTAATGCATGCAGAACCCATCTATCCAGCTTCTTTACCTTGCCAGTTTGTGTCAAATGGTCCTCTATTATTGGAATGGTAATGTCAAACCTTGCTGCTAAATCACTCATAGGTTGAAATGGATTTGCTTCCACTACAGCTTTCAGCACATTGTTATCCACTTTGATCTCAGATTGCCTGTATCATTTATTTTTGAGGTTAAAATCACCAGAATGGGGGTGCTGCCTGTGGCTCAGTGAGTGGGGCGCCGGCCCCATATACTGAGGGTGGCAGGTTCAACCCAGTCCCGGCCAAACTGCAACAAAAAAATAGCCAGGCATTGTGGTGGGTGCCTGTAGTCCCAGCTACTTGAGAGGCTAAGGCAAGAGAATCACCTAAGCCTAAGAGCTGGAGGTTGCTGTGAGCTATGATGCTATGGCACTCTACCCAGGGTGACAGAATGAGACTCTATCAAAAAAAAAAAAAAAAAAATCACCAGAATGGGATTGTCTCAATGCTATGCGTTCATCAGCCACATCCTTTGCAAACACTTTGTTGATATTTCTAGCTATCTATGCTGCATTGGTTCAATGATGGAACTTGTATTTGAAAATAACACAAATTTTTGAGTTATCCATGATTTCCAAAAAATTGCTCTAAAAAATAAATTTGAAAGATACATGCCAATGCCAAAACATATTTGAGAGAATGAAGATGTACCTTCACAATAAAAATAAAACAGGAAGTGTCAGAGTGAAAAGTTGATAATATCAACTGTCAAACTTAGTACGTAAGGAAATTGGGCATTTCATACTTAATCACATAATAGTTTATGAAACATAAGAACTATATTTCTGTATATAGCTGCCTCCAGTAAGTGCAGAGTAGGAATGGATAATTATCCACTTGTAGATTAGCTTTGGGCTGATAGGACAAGTACAAAGAGCCCCATTAATTTATGCTTATAACACAAGTACAATTCATGGCATTAAAAATCTAAAGAGATAAGTATGTCGGTAGTTTTCATTCCCCTGTTACAAGAGAAGCATCTAATACAGTAAGTTGAGAGTTGGAATTCGTTGCCTGTTGTTGGGGCCCAATTCCCATACTTATTCTGCTACCCCTGGCTAATAGTTGAGGAGAGATGAGAATGGAGTGGGTGTATGCACCCCTTTCTGTCTGTGTGACTGTATGAGCTGAGTCTCCTTGTCAGCTGTCTTTAGTAGTTTACCCCAGGAGCAAGCAGTGCCCTCCTAGAGTAGAAATTCACTCAGCCATTGATTTTTGTTTAGTAGGCTGTCTGATGCAATGGGGTTGTGTTTCTCCATTTGTGGACCTTGTCAAAAGAGTAATTTGGTGGTTTTGTTGTCAGTACAGAGAAATCAGTTCTATCCTGTGTAAGGTCAGCAGTTCCTTAGTTATAAATATCACTTGTAATATTGTCTTAAGGACTTATCTCTACAACCAGCCATTTTGCTGCCGTAGGAAAAAATCACGTTGTTGTTGTTCAAATCATAATCACAAAGATCCCTGAAAGAGTTTATTCTTTGTTCTTTTCTCATTCTACATTTGCAGCGAAGATGTTGAGCTTCTATGTTTTCTTTTTGATGAGGGAAGTTTATTTTGTAGCTCTGGATGACTAGAACAAGAAGAGCTTCTCTATTACGGATATTAAAGAATACAGGATAGAAATATAAAATAATATGGGGTTGGTAAGGATGTCCCTATAAATAGAAAGGATTCCCATACCTGAAGGCTATGAAATAACCAGAGCTAATATAGCAGCTACCTGGTGATGGAGTGCTTTTATCAGCTGTACCTGGACATGGAGAAGGTTGGGAAATAGGGTAGTTCTTATTTCAGGAACACCAGTGAAGGGACTGAAAACATGGTGGACTAGTGGGGAAAAGGAGAAAATGGCTCTGAATGTTTCTTGCATCTCCTATATACCCAACTAGTAACTTGGGGGCATTAGATTCCTTTCTTTTTCCTTTTTTTTTTTCTTTTTTGAGTATTAAATAGGGTATGCTAATCGAATTCCTGAAATGCTATAGCATTCTGCATTATAAGATCTCTGATCTCCTTGCAGGTGTAAGGGGACATGCACAGGAAAGAATATTGTTAGCAAATGAGAGTCAAAGGGGGACTGAAACCTTGATTTTCTTCTTGGGAATGGCTCAGTTGTTAGGAGGAAGAAGGACAACGCACGAAAGGCAGGACGTGCCCGAGTCTCTGACACAGACTTAATTATGGGTGTCCTCCATCCCTAGCATAACTCAGCCAGTTTTCCTTTGCACATACAGTGATGCTTCAGTTATTACACTTTTCACATAACTATTGACCTTTTGGGGTTTTCATCTTCCTTGGAAGAAACATCTTTGGTATCTTTGTGACAATCTTTCTCTAACCTTTGAAATGATGATTGTCAATCCCTGCTTTTTAAAAATAAATGTGAAAATCTCATGCTTTCCTTTTATGGTCCTGAACTTGGAAAATAGTTTTTCCCCCTCAAATATAGTTACAATACTGACTTTCCTTTTCCAAATTACTGTGTATTAACTTGTTCATTTAATAAGAATTTATAGGGCACCTCTATTATGTGCTAAAAACTGCTAAAGAGAATTCTCGTCTTATGTACTTTCTCCATACGCCATAATCACTGCTTTGAGGAAGTCAGCCATTTATATCCCCTAAAAGATTGGAGGGGAACAATAGTCTATAGAATCACACTGAATTTTATTTGTATTAAGGATATACTTGTCCTTATTCTCTCTTTAGCAATAATAGCTATATGTGATTTCTCTTGGCTGTTTGGGAGAATCTGAATTAAAGACTCCGCAGATGTAAATTTCTTCTTCCAGATTTTATCAGAGGAACTAATCTTAATCTTGTTTAATCATAATTCTAGAAGTGCTCAGTGTGAAGAGCTGGGGGAGTTAGAGATTAGCCATTATAGCTTTTTCCAAAATGTGATTCTTCTTGAGGACTTCTTGCTAAATCTCAGAACTTTCTGTACAACTCCATTTTGCTTTGTTGCTAGAGAGCTTATGAAGGCTGGAAGTAAAATAGATACACAATGTTTTAAAGATATAAAGAGCTTGAGATAGTAGAATGCAACCAGAGGTAGCACTAAAGAGAGCTACTCTTCTTTCTTTGACATTTCTTCTTGCAGTATTGGGGACCTTGTCAAGAAAGTTGTTTGGCTCTCCTTAAAATTATTCTGCAAGGGTTAGACAGGATGGGCATAGGATGCCCCTTACTTGGCCATATTCAGGGATGCTCGGTATAATATATAAGACCAGAACAATCAGGATTGAACCAGACCTATTTAGAATGGTAAGACTGATCAAATACTCTTAGTCTTGAAATAACTTGTTTACCGAGAGCCTTTCATAATGAAATAAATGGCTTTGGAAAGTCATAATCAAAATCTATTAAAAGTGATACCCTTTTTGTTTGCTTCTTAAATAAAAAAAGCTCTGTATTATCAGTCCTTTCCCAAAATGCTTCTTAGTTTGATATTATAAGTTCTTACTCTGTTAAAATGTAGAAATCCACCTGCCTTTTAACGTGGTGCCTAATGCTTTGTAATCATTTGTTGAATTCCTTTCTTAAGATGCAAGAACCTAGAATAGAATGGTCAGGTAAAATTTAAATTATTGGGACTTGACTTTGGAGATTGCCAATAATTTCAATTCTGTCATGTTATTCTTATTCCATAATTATTTGTAGAACTAATAGACTCCAAGGGTTTTCATTAAGGGGAAAGAAATGACCTGAAACACGGGCAGTTTGGAGAGGGTGCTAGGGTAGTCATTTGCTGGAGTTCTTTTCAATGGGTTTGTCAAATAGACATTTCTAACTAGCTTATTGTTAGAAAAGAAGTTAAGATTTAAATATATTAAAAACACATTTTGGTTTTCTTCTAGTCAGTGTTGACTTCCTAATGGACAAGCATTTTGTTTATTATTTTCTAAATATTCTTTTAATTTCAAGGTGGAATTGTAAAGTTAATGGGAAAAAAGCCAAATTTCAGAGCGCTCCCTGGCTACATTTGCAACATTCTTGTAATTGCTTAACTAGGCGGAAATGAATGGGGCCTGATTGTAGACTGTTAATCTCATAAAACTGATTCTTGGGTTGTATGGTATACCAGAGACACAATCCTGTCATCTGGTCTCAGTCAAATGTGGTAGTAATCTTTTGGTTTTTGTTTGATTGTGTTGGTGTTGTTGTTGCTGTTCTGTGTTTTTCCATTTCTGTTTTGAGTTTTGCTTTATTCCTCACTGGTTTCTGATACCTCTCCCCTTCCTCCCTTTCTCCTACCCTTTTTAAACTGCCTTTCTTTTGGCCATTTCTGTGCCTTGACTCACATTTTGGTCTCCGTAAAGTCTTTTCCTTATTTCTCTAGTGGTTGCAGCTTCTGAGCTAACAGAATGCTTCTGTCATGCTATATGTTTAAAGCCTTGATTTTACTGCTATCGTACAAAACTAAACTTGACGTGGCTGTTGGGCTGTTATTTACAGTTTATTTCTCTCTCTGCTGCACTGGTTAAAAGGACACTGTCAAGGTATTTTTTCATAATTTTTCAAATCATTTTCCTCACTGTTTCAAATAACCCATTAAAAGCTTGAAACTTAAATCTTTTCCTTTCAAAGATCCTCTCCATCATACATTCACACTGGTTTGTTGTTGTAGAGTTGCGCCTATATGTTGGGCTGGTGCCATTTGAGTTTTAGTCATTGAGAGCGCATGTAAACTGTCAGTTTTTTTGTGGGGGGGCATGGGTGGACGAAAGGGGAAAGTGTAATGAATCAAGTGGGCTGCTCAGCAAACAGAGGGAAGAAACAAAAGGTCAAATTTGGTTTCTCTAACCTTGACAGTGTCCCTTTAAATATTTCTCTACCACACACCCTGGACCCCAGTTACTGAGCCTGAGTGCTGCGCGTCCTTTTTCAATAAGAACTTCCCCATGTGACTGGCACCCTAGCTGCAAAGATTAAAGCTTGTCTGAAGCAAGCCATCCATTGGACACTGGAAGAGCTTTAATCTGTGCCACTTGCACACTTGAGTATAGGCACATTCTGCCCTATCATAGAGGTGTATGTGATTGTCCCTCTTGCTGCTGTAGCATCTTCTTGCCAGGCATTTTAGAAGCCACTTATTTGTTGTCCAGGAGAAGTCATGCACGTTGCAGCTATGATCGGTTAAGGTCTCCTAACTACCTAGATTTCATGTTGAAATGTAATTATTTCCTTTCTGAAAGGAGCACCCAAATTAGACTTTTAGAACCATCTTCTGTCTCATCATTATAGGATTGCACTAGAAATTGCAAGTTTCTGAGCAAAAGTTTAGCATTGTTTGAGAAGCTCTGTATATTACTATCACATATCACATTGGGGAGGAAAGGTAACTGATGAGAAAGTAAGTGAAATTCCTGACAAAGTCTCTTCCATTAGTTCTCATAGCTGTGTAATAAAAACAAGTAGGATGTCACCAAGAGCACTTTTTTTGGCCGTAGAATTGAATGGCTAGGTTGGATGTTTTTGATCCATCAAGTCTCCGGTACCACCTTGATACATAAATGGGACCAAGTATCCAAAGTCTCGTTCTCTAACTCATTTCTCAATACGAACCAGAATAACCTTAGGGATTTAGATTTTCTTTAGGCTAAGGGTGATTATCTAATTCATAAAGTATCCCAATCTCTTCCTTGTATATAGTCACAGAATCTGATACTTTAAATATGATAATGAGTAAATCAATTATGGTGTCTGTCATGTTTACAGTTCCAGAGGAGAGTTGCAGTCCTCTTCTCTTTTTCTTTTTCTTTGGGGGGAGAGAGGAATGCAGATTAATCTGCTTGCTAGATTCTTTTTAACACACAATAGCTTATCTCATAGAGTTAATCATGTGATCAGAGAAAGAGCAGAGGCTTGGAGATCATCTGTTTAGTTGGGAAGAGCAAAAATTAAGGTGTTTCAAATAAGAGGTAGAGTCTTACTGTGATGATTTTGTCAGTAATCACTTACCTCCTCAGTCTCAGTGATTAGTACAGCTTACTTTAATGTTTTGTTTTTGTGTTACCAATTTTAGGTTGACTGTAAAGTGAACTAAGTTTTGAATCCTATTTCCCATTTGTTGCCCAGCTTATGGCAAAGGCTTGCCTTAGATGCCTTTTTCCTTCTCATGCTGCTGCTGTGAATGAATTCAGCAAAGGAATTGCAGATAACAGTTCACTTGGAAACCTAACCAAGGAGAGGGATGCTTGTCAACTAAGTGATGGTATCTATAGGCAGGGACACAGCATGGCCCAGAATTCTGGGCTTGTAGCTTGATGACCAGCTTGATGACCTGCTTTGTCCTCTGTTCCCCTCATCCACCACAGCGAAGCATCAGACCTCTGGTCCTTCAGTTACTCATAGTCTCTCTAGGAGCTTTGGACATTCAACTCTCAACTTGATGGTGCCATAAAACATTACTGCTCTGCAAAAGAATAAAGGTTCTAGTGTGTTCTTAACTAGCCATGAACTTCACTTCTCTTGCCCCTACTCCTACCTGAAATTCTGTCATCTTTGAGGGGAACTCAGATACCTTGGGCTTCTTATTTTCCCATCCCACCCTTACTCTGGAAGCTCCTCAGGTGTGTTGACATAGTTTCTGTTTTCTGGGACTTTTCTAGTGTATCATTTGCATGTCAGCCCAGCTCAGCTCAGTGCATGTCAGCTCAGTGCCCCTTGTGCTCCATGTGACTTCAGTTAGCACCAGTGCAAATCTTGCGGCTGTTAACAGACCTGGAGTGCCTGGTCTGAGGGCAAACGTGGGAGAAGAGGGAAGTATCAGTGCCAAAACATTTCATGTCTCATTTAAATGGATTTGACCACTTCATAGAAAAGAAAATCCAAATCATTGTCCTCAAAGGTTTCTCCTTTGAGTTACATATTTTGACCTTTGTAAACTGTAGAGATTTGTGTTTTCTTGGATGGTTATCTCTAGTCTTATAAGGACCAACTCTGCTATACTTCGGATTTTCAGGTTCCTAAAGAGAAAGACGAAATGGTAGAGCAAGAGTTTAACCGGTTGCTAGAAGCTACATCTTACCTTAGTCATCAACTAGATTTCAATGTCCTCAATAATAAGCCTGTGTCTCTTGGCCAGGCGTTGGAAGTTGTCATTCAGTAAGTACTTTGATACTGTTTATTGTACAGTGAATTCCATGTAAAGATTTGCTATTTATGTTTTAAGTTTTTCAACAAGTCTTAAGAGTTTCCACTTATTTTCATGGGAAAACCTTAAATACAAAAGTGAAAACATTTAAAATAAAGTTCAGGCCTCTCTCAATTCTGAATTTCATTGCCTTTTATGGTATTGGTGTATGTATTTAACATAGCCTAGAAAATAATTTGCCAATAGTCAACTTCCTTGTTCCTAAATATCAGACGTTTCAGTGAGTCTTGATGCCCTTTGTTGTGTTAGACGGGCACCTGTCTTATTGCAGTGCTGACTATGTAGCTGGGTTATACATATTGTGTCTCTTAGGTTACAAGAAAAGCACGTCAAAGATGAGCAGATTGAACACTGGAAGAAGATAGTGAAAACTCAGGAAGAATTGAAAGAACTTCTTAATAAGGTGAAATTCTGTATTCGTAGCTGAAGACGTTTCAGTAGGGGAAAAACCTTTCTTCTTTTTTTCTTTTTTTTCAGACAGAATCTCATTTTGTCACCTTGGTAGGGTGCTGTGGTGGCATAGCTCACAGCAACCTCAAACTCTTGGGCTCAAGCTATCCTCTTTGGCTTGGCTTCCTGAGTAGCTGGGACTACAGGTGCCCACCATGATACCTGGCTAGTTTTTAGAGATTGGGTCTTGCTCAGTTCTTCCAACTCAGGAGTTCAAACCTCAGCTTCCTAGACTGCTGGGATTATAGGAGTGAACACCATGCCTGACCTGGGGAAAAAAGTCTTTTAATTTAGATATTTAAAAAGCATTTCTGGGTTTCTTTTCTGCATGGAAGGAAAGGTCTGCATAGCTGGGATTCAGTCGTAAGAAAATAATGACTAGCAGCTCAGCAGTTAGGGCATCGGCCACATACACCGAGGCAGGTAGGCTCAAACCCAGCCTGGGCCAATGACAACTGCAACAACAACAAAATAGCCAGGCATTGTGGCGGGCACTACCTGTAGTCCCAGCTATTTGAGAGGCTGAGGCAAGAGCATCGCTTAAGCCCAAGAGTTAGAGGTTGCTGTGAACTGTGATACCATGGCACTCTACTGAGGGCAACATAGTGAGACTCTGTCCCAAAAAAGAAAAGAAAAGAAAATGACTAGTGAAAGGCACTGTTTTATCTGTTAGTCTTTCAGGATAGCACTATTGATACATTGTTGCCAGGGAAAATAGACTTTTCCTCTGCATTCAGGTTCCCTTTAGCCATCCTGAAGCCTTACCAGTGCCCTTGGCTGACTGAATTCTAGGATTAGCAGGAGATAGCCATACTAGAGCCAAGACTTCACTATTATAGACCAGCAAACCAGTAGCTGTTCATTGCCATTGTTATTTCTCCAAAAGTGCCACATCCTCTACCTCCATTCCCCAGCATGTCTGTTGAGGGCTCTTCCACCACCTTCCACAGCCCCCGCTCCAGAGCATTAAGTCAGCCATTTGTTTCTCCTCATCTTGCCAGCTGCAAACACAATATTAGCTGAGGGAGCAAACAGCCCAGGGCTAGTGGGGTGGGTAAGTGATTATAATACACACCCTGAGTGTATGTGCCTTGTGACTAGGCTCTCCCATCACTCACTGTGCCTCATCTCTTCATCCCGTCAAATTTAGAGGTCTCCAGCTCACCATCTCCATGCACTGTAGTAGAGATGGAATGGGAAGAGTGGCTTGAGGACTACCAACTGGCAGGATATCTGTAGGGCCCAGTCTCATCCTTTACCTGTCACCCTAGTTTTTGTGTAATAGCATCAGAAACCTGAAAAAAATAACATTAGAAATGGTTCCTTAAGGTTCTTTGTGTGTTTTTTAACATACTTAAAAAACAAATCATGATAATTTGTTTCCCAAAATAAGTTTAAATTGGTGGTACTTTCTTTTGGGTGGAAATTAAATTTAAATACTGAGGAAAGGGGTTGTTTTGTTTGCTTTTTTTTCCCCTTGGGTTTTTCTTTCTTTTTTTTTTTTTTTAGAGATAGAGTCTTACTATGTCACCCTCAGTAGAGTGCTGTGGCATCACAGCTCACAGCAACTTCCAACTCTTGGGCTTAAGTGATTCTCTTGCCACAGCTTCCCAAGTAGCTGGGACTGTAGGCATCTGCCACAATGCCCAGCTATGTTTTGTTGTTGTAGTTGTCCTTGTTGTTTAGCAGGCCCAGGCTGGGTTCAAACCTGCCAGCCCCGGTACATGTGGCTGGCACCCTAACCACTGAGCTACAGGCACTGAGCCTGTTTTTTTTTTTAATTTTTTTAATTTTTTTTTTTTTTTTTTTGAGACGGAGCCTCAAGCTATCCCCCTGAGTAGAGTGCTATGGCATCACAGCTCATAGCAACCTCCAACTCCTGGGCTCAAGCGAGTCTCCTGCCTCCGCCTCCCAAGTAGCTGGGACCACAGG
>CAUYQV010090954.1:0-17361 GCA_963574575.1 Galagoides demidoff | reverse complement strand
TGAACTCCTGACTACTCTGATCAGTCATATTTTTTTTTTTTTTTTGAGACAGAGCCTCAAGCTATCCCCCTGGGTAGACTGCCATAGCATCACAGCTCACAGCAACCTCCAACTCCTGGGTTCAAGCGAGTCTCCTGCCTCAGCCTTCCAAGTAGCTGGGACCACAGGTGCCCACCACAACACCCAGCCATTTTTTGGTTGCAGCCATCATTGTTGTTTGGCAGGCCCGGGCTGGGGATTCGAACCCGCCACCTTAGGTGTATGTGGCTGGCGCCTTAGCCGATTGAGCCACAGGCGCCGAGCCAGATCAGTCATATTTTGATGGACAACTGCTCTATGCCACTTCCATGCTGGGCCCTCAGACCCTGGAGCATGGAAAGCCCCACCCTGCCTTTGAGGGACACCCAAAGGTCTGATCCGATGGACTCAAGGGCACAGGTGGCATCTTAAGTGAGGTGCCCAGTTTTGCAAGTGACATTGGTAGCAATAAATGGCCCCATAGGAAGAGTATCTTTCAGTTTACAACACATTTTCTCTTCCATCACATTTTAAAAATCTTACTCAGGCTTGGAGCCTGGAGCTCAGTGGTTAGGGTGCTAGTCACATGCAACAGTGCTGGCGGGTTCAAAGCAGACCTGGGCCTGCTAAACAACAATGACAACAACAACAAAAAAATAGCTGGCATTGTGGTGGGCACCTGAAGTCCCAGCTACTTGGGAGGCTGAGGCAAGAGAATCACTTAAGCCCAAGAGTTTGAGGTTGCTGTGAGCTGTGATGGCACAGCGCTCTAACTAGGCAACAAGACTCTGTCTCAAAAATAAATAAATAAACAAATAAATAAATAAATATCTTACGCAAACTCAAAGCCTGCCTGTAAAATGAGGCAAATGTATTAGAGTCCCTTTGCCCCACAGAGTGAATCATGTGCCTGAGAGGTATTGGTAAGCTTGAATGTGTGCCTTGCAGATCTAGTGAGAAACTGCAGTTAGGATTCTTTGGGTTGTAAGCAACAGAAACACAACTCAAACTAGCTCGAGCTAGAGAATTTAAGAATTTAGAGTTGTGAGTTGTGGAATAAAAGGGCTCACATATTCTCTTTTCTCCTCCTCCTCCTCCTTCTTCTCCTCCTCCTCCTTCTTCTTCTCCTCCTCCTTCTTCTCCTCCTCTTTCTCCTTCTCCTTCTTCTCCTCCTTCTACTTCTCCTTCTCCTCCTCCTCTTCCTTCATCTTCTTCCTCCTCCTCCTTTTCTCTTCTCTCTCTTCCTCCTCCTCTTCCTCTTCCTCTTTTTTTGAGACAGAGTGCTGTGGTGTCACAGCTAACAGCAACCTCAAACTCTTGGGCTCAAGTGATTCTCTTGCCTCAGCTGCTCAAGTGGCTGGGACTACATGCACCTGCCACAACTCCTGACTATTTTTAGAAAAGAGATCTTGCTCTGACTCAGGTTGGTCCCTAACCTGTGAGCTCAGGCAATCCACCCATCTCGTCCTCCCAGAGTGCTAGGATAACAGGCATGAGACACCACATCCTCCCCCTCTTCTACTTATTCTCCTCCTTATCCTTATTTTTCCACTTCCTCCCCCTCTTCTACTTATTCTCCTCCTTATCCTTATTTTTCTCCCTCTCCTTCTTCTCCTTTGTCCATCCCTCCTCTCCTCCCTTCTTGTCTCTGTTTCCCTCTTTTCTTTATTTTTCCCTCCTACTCTAGATGTCTCCTGTAGGAACTATATGTTGATATTACATCAGGCTAACAACTCCAATGGAAATGATCTCCCTGTATTCATATATTAACACACAAGAATGGTTTGGCCCAGCTTAAGACATGGGCCCAATCCATAAACTGTTTCTGCAGGGTAGTGTTCTGTGGTTGGCCAGGTGGTAGAAGATAGGAGATCTGTGGTTGACAGCCCCATCAAGACTTCACTGAGTGATTCTACAAATCAAGGATATTGGATTGTCAAAACAACACTGAAAGAAGCATATTTTCAACTCCTAGTATAGTGTCTGGCACATGGTAGGTGTTTGCTAGTGAACAAATGAATGAATACCATGTGGATCATTATAAAGGTTTTGAGAAACACAAAAATCAAGAAACATAAAGTCTACACAGATAGAAACAAATGAAGCCCTCCCAGCAATACCAACAAGCACAGCAAATAGAAGCTTGCATGGGTGAATCAGAAAGGACACCACTGACTGTGTTTCTGGGAAGTGAAATAATGGACTGTAACACAGTTTGCCTCAAAATTTTTGTAGTGACCCACATAAATGCAATGTATACAGGGTTATTTTTAAAAAGAATACTACTGTTTTTTTCTTCTTAGATATACCTGAATGTGGGGCTTTGAAGACTTGTATGTATTTTTCCTAGCATTAAAAAGAAAATCATGGCTCAGCGCCTGTGGTTCAAATGGTTAAGGTGCCAGCCACATACACCTAAGGTGACAGGTTCAAATCCAGCCTGGGCCCGCCAAACAACAATGACAGCTGGAACCAAAAAAATATATATATATCTGGGTGTTGTGGCGGGCGCCTGTGGTCCCAGCTACTTGGGAGGCTGAGGCAGAAGACTTGCTTGAGCCCAGGAGTTGGAGGTTGTTGTGAGCTGTGATACCATAGCACTCTACCCAGGGGGACAGCTTGAGGCTCTGTCTCAAAAGAAAGAAAAAAAATTATGACTTTTTCTATAGCAAACTTCATTTTTTCTTTTCTTTTCTTTTTTTTTTTTCTGAGACGGAGCCTCAAGCTATCCCCCTGGGTAGAGTGCCATGGTATCACAGCTCATAGCAACCACCAACTCCTGGGCTCAAGCGAGTCTCCTGCCTCAGCCTCCCAAGTAGCTGGGACCACGGTCGCCCGCCACAACACATGGCCATTTTTTTTTTTTTTTGGTTGCAGCCATCATTGTTGTTTGGTGGGCCCGGGCTGGGGATTTGAACCCACAACCTTAGGTGTATGTGGCTGGCGCCTTAACTGCTTGAGCCACAGGCACTGAGCCCATTTTTTCTTTTCTTTTCTTTTTTTTTCTGAGATAGAGTCCCACTATGTCACCCTCAGTGGAGTGCCATCACAGCAACCTCAGCCTCTTGGACTTAGAAGGGTATCTTGCCTCAGCCTCCCAAGTAACCGGGACTACAGGCACCCGGGACTACAGGCGCCCGCCACAACGGGCGGGCTATTTTGTTGTTATTGTTGTCGCAGTTATCATTGTTGTTTAGCTGGCCCATGTCAGGTTCCAACCCGCCAGCCTCAGTGTATGTGGATGGCACCCTACCCACTGAGCTACAAGCACCACCAAACTTCATTTTTTTTGAAAAATCTCATGACTATGTCTTCTAGGGTTTCTAGGAAGATGCCAAATATATCTTATGTCTCTATCCCAGAGTCCAAGCTTAGGTTTTAATCCAATATTCAGATGTACAGGGAGAGCTTACACTGATGTGGTGGACACTATGGCACATTGTTCAGATTCACTCCCACCATCCCAGGATGGAGACACTTCTTCCCCAGCCACCAAGAGTGCTATTGGCTTATGGCTCTGACCTTCCTCACCCAAGGTCACACCCCTTCACCAGGGGTAGCCCACATATAATAACCAATAAGTCTGGAGGTTCAAAGTCTTGGTACCTTCTCCCAAATGTGGGTCTATTCTGATTGGCTATCCCAGGTTCAGAGTCCATAGTGGGACTGGCCAAGGCCTTTGTGGGGACTGCATGGCAGCTCAGCTGCTTCTGCTATATCCCACCTCTTTCAGCCCTTGTTCCAAAAGGTTAGTCCTAAGGACTTTTGCCTTCCTGCCTGCAAATTTCATCTCAGAGACCAAATGCCAGAGAGCCCAACCTTCAACAGATGGTAGCAAGAGTGGTCCAAGAATCTTTGAAATGGGATTTTGGAGCTGGCTCAGCCACCAGATGGCTGGCAATGAGGACTCTATCACTGGTGATAGGAAGCATTGACAGTCCCCAGCATGGGGTAGAGTAACAATTAAGACCCAGGAGAAGGAATGCACAGGAGATCACAATGGGTCAGGTATTTGAGAGGAACAAGGGAAGCAGACATTACAGGACTGTGGAGCTGGATGGCTGTTGCTGGGGGAAACTGCAGTGTTGGAGGAAGACAATCAAAGGCTGAGGGTGGTTAATCACCAATTAAAGGCTAATTAAGATAACCAGAGGGTCTCCTTAGCATCCTATAAATTAGAGACTCTCATCTCTTGCAGCTGAAGGGCAGAGAAAGCTGAGGCTCTGACCTAAAACTTAATTAGAAGTATGACAGAGCTATAAAAGAGGTTGAATTCTCAACATGGCAGTTGTGATACATCGAGGTTAGGGCTAGTGCTGGAATCATCCAGAAGCTCACTTTAATTAATAAATTAATTTCCTTATTTACTTTCAGAAGTTCACTTTCTGACATGTCTGGCACCTGGACTGGGAAGGCAAACACTGGGAAGCTGAACAGCTAGTGTTCTTTGGGCTAGGCTCCCTCTAACTTTAGGCGGCCTCTCCATGTGGTCTGTCCAACAAGAAGCTTCCAAGTAGCTGGATTTCCCACATGATGACTCTGGGCTCCAAAGCCAGTGTCCTAAGAGTGAGCCAAGTGGAAGCTAACACAGCCTCATGTGATCTAACCATGTTTTGTCAATTAAGGCACTGGGGAGGGACAAAGCTTCAGGTCATGCACACTGTCATCCATGATGTATGGAAAGCAGCATGGCTCAAGGATGGAGTACATATGCATTGTTGAGCAGTGACAAATAGTTTGACTGGCCTCTCAGAGATCCAGAACAAGAAAGATTGGCAACCATTTTTGAGGTATTTCTTACAGGGGTACAAGTGAAACTCTCTAAGAGTAGAATCAGAATGTTTTAAAACTATAACTGAGAAAATGACATGAAGGCTGTGTTGATCAGTTTGATGGAAGTATTTTGGATTGCATATGAAAACCCCACACTGTACCCCAGAAGTGCATTAATGTACATAGTTACCATTCAATAAAATTTAAAAAAACAAACAAAAAAAAAAAAAAAAAGAAAGATTGGCAGATCAAGGAAGAGAAGGTCTGAGGAAGAGGGGTTGGGCAGTGTTTGGAGAGGGCACAAAGTGGGAAAAGATTTGTGTTCCATGTGGACGACCACCTGAGAGCACTAGGATGGAAGAAGCAATACATACCTTAGTAGACAAATGACCTGGCCAGCTGATGTCAGCCAGCCCCTGTCATTGGTCACCTCTGTATAGACAGGGCACATGACTGGGTAGCCACAGACCTAGCAGGATGGCCTCCCACTGACCATGGCTGATGTGGCCTAAGGAACTGCTGAGGCTGAATGTTCAGTCTGCCAGCAGCAGAGACCAACACTGAGCTCCTGGTACTGCATATCCTTGGAGAGCAGCCATATGGTGGCAAGTTGACTACATTGGATCCTTCCACTCTGGAAAAGACAGCAGTATGTCTTGACTGGAATCGACACATGTCCAGTGCAGGAATCAGAGCCAATAGGATGGATGTATAGATACAGCTGACCCTCGAACAACATAAGTCTGAACTGCTCAGGTCCATTTAAACATGATTTCTTCCACCTGTGCCTCCCCTGAGACAGAAAAACAATGCCTCCTCTTCCTCCTCCTCCTCAGACTACTCAACATGAAGATGATGAGGATGAAGACCTTTACAATGATCCACTTCCGCTCACTGAACAGTAAATATATCTTCTCTTCCTTATGATTTGCTTCTTCGTTTTGTTTTGTTTTGTTTTGAGACAGAGTCTCACTTCGTCACCCTCAGTAGAGTGTTGTGGCGTCAGAGCTCACAGCAACCTCAAACTCTTGGGCTCAATCCCTTGCCTCAGCCTCCTGAGTAGCTGGGCCTACAGGCACCCACCATAATGCCCAGCTATATATATTTTTTAGAGATGGGGTCTCACTCTTGCTTAGGCTGTTCTCAAACTCCTGAGCTCAGGCAATCCACTTACCTCGGCCTCCAAGAGTGCTAGGATTATAGGAGTGAGCCACTTATGGTTTTCTTAATAACATTTTCTTTTCTCTAGCTTACTTGAGTATAAGAATACAGTATATATCTGTAACATACAACATATGTGTTAATTAATGTTTGTTATTGGTAAGGCTGCTGGTCAACAGTATGCTATTGGTTGTTCGAGGGAGTCAAAAGCTGTATGTGGATTTCAACTGTGTGTGTGTGGGGCTGCTCTAATCCCCATGTTGTTCAATAGTCAACTGAATATAGAAAGTGATTTAGTATAAGGAATTTGCTCATAATATTATAGAGGCCAACAAGTTCAGATTTGCAATATGGGCCCACAGCCTGGAGACCCAGGAGAGAGATGGCATAGGTGAAGTTTAAAGGCAGTCTACTGGAGAATTCCCTCTAGTTCAAGGATATCAGTATTTTTGGTCTGTCCAGGCCTTTGACTGATTAGGTGAAGCTCACTCACACCATAGAGGGCAGTTTTCTTTAATCAAGACACACCAATTTAAATGTTAATTTCATTCAGTTGACATATAAAATTAACCATCACATCCAGGAAGAGGCTTGCTTTTCCTGGCCACAAACCCTTAGCCTTCTCCTACCTCACCCTCACCCTCACCCCCTGCCTGCCTTCCCCAATCTGAAGATTTACAGAGTGTTTGATCCACTAACGTGAAATCCCACGTAAAATCACAGCAACATGATTTGTATCATGTTATGGAAGAGTGCCCATAAATGTAGGATACACTGATCCTAGCAGGGATCACACCATCCTAAATCTGCTGGACTGATAGATGGGGAAATGGCTTGTACCTAGGGCACAGCTAGGATACCAGCTGGAAGATAACTTGCAGAAATGGGATGCTGTCCTCCAGAACACATATACCCTAACTGATGTCCATTAGAGGGTGGTCTGCACCTAGTGGGTAAACATCTGGGTCCAGAAAGCGAGGAGCAGAAGTAAGTAGGAATGACCCTGTATATACTCACTGCTGGAACCGTTTGGAAAACCTGTGATTCCCCATCCTACTATTCAGCTCCCTGTAATTACAGAGGTCCTGATTCTCAAAAGAGAAATCCTGTCGCGGATCCAGAAAGAGTCTCACTAAACTTTATTTTAACAGCTTTGTCACATCATAAAAGTTCACCATTTTAAGTATGCAAGTTAATGATTTTCAATACATTTGCTGTTTTACAACCATCATCACAATCCAGTTACAGAATATTTCTATCATCTCAATAAGATGCTTCATCCTCGTTTATACTTCATCACCGTTGCAACCCCCAGCCCTAGGCAATTAATCTACTTTCTGTCTCTAAGTATTTGCCTTTCCTGGACATTTCATATAAATTGAATCATACAATATGTGAGGTGGGGTTTGTTTCTGGTTTCCTTTACCCCCTATAATGTTTTTGAGATTCATCCATGTTGTAGTATGCTTCAGTGCCTCATTCCTTTTCCTTCATGAATAGTATCTTGTTGGGTGGATAGACCACATTTTGTTTATCTATTCACCAGCTAGTGGACATTGGGCTTGTACCTACATTTTTGCCTATTAGAAGTTAAGCTGCTAGAGCAGCGTCTGTGGCTCAGAGGGTAGGGTGCTGGCCCCATATACCAAGGGTGGCAGGTTCAAACCTGGCCCCAGCCAAATGGCAACAAAAAATAACCAGTCATCGTGGTGGGCACTGGTAGTCTCAGTTACTCAGGAGGCTGAGGCAAGAGAATTGCCGAAGCCCAGGAGTTGGAGGTTGCTGTGAGTTGTGACATCACAGCACTCTTCCAAGGGCAACAATAAAAAAAAAGAAAGGAAGAAAGACAAAAGAAAAACAATAGACTCAGTGACTGTAGCTCAAGTGGCTGGGGCACCAGCCACATACACCAGAGCTGGAGGGTTTGAATCCACCCTGGACCTGCCAAATAACAATGACAATTACAACCAAAAAAATAGCCAGGCATTGTGGCCAGCACCGGTAGTCCCAGCTACTTGTAAGGCTGAGGCAAGAGAATTGCTTAAGCCCAGGAGTTGGAGGTTGCTGTGAGCTGTGATGCCACAGCCCTCTATTCAGGGCAATAGCTTGAGGCTCTGTCTCCAAAAAAAAAAAAAAAAAAAAAAAAGAAAGAAAGAAAGAAAAGAAAGAGAAGAAAAGAAAAAAAGAAAGTAAGCTTCTGTGAACATTTGCATACAAGTTTTGTGTGGACTTCTGTTTTCGTTTCCCTTGGGTGGATACCTAGGAGGGAAATTGTTGTGTCCTTTAGTAAATTTATGTTTAGCTTTTTAAGAAAATGCCAAACCATTTTCCAAAGTAGCTGTGCCATTTTACATTTCCACTAGCTGTGTATTTCTCCACATCCTAGCTCACATTTGTTATTGTCTATCGATTTAATTATAGCGATTCCAGTGTGTATGAAGTGGTATCTCATTGTGGTTTTAATTTGCATTTCCCTAATGACTAATGATGTTGAGCATCTCTCTGAGTGCTTATTAGTCATTTGTTTATCTTCTTTGGTGAAATGTCTATTACAATTTTTTGCCCATTTTTTAATTGGACGTTTGTCTTCTTGTTGAATTCTCTGTATATTCTGGATACAAGTCCTTTATCTGATATATGATTTGCAAATATTTTCTCAGGCAGTGGCTTGGTCTTTTCATTTCTTAATGGTGTCTTTTGAATTGCAAATATTTTTAAATTTTGATGAAGCTCAATTTATCAATTTTTCCTTTATACAGTATGCTTTTGATGTTGAATCTGAGAACTTTTGTCTAACTCAAGATTATAAATATTTTTTGCTGTGTGTTCCTCTGAAAGTCTTATAGCTTTAACACTTATATTTAGGTTTACAATTTCCTTTTGAGTTAATTTTTGTGTGTGGTGTGAAATAAAGATCAAAATTCACCTCCCTGCATATGGCTATTCAGTTGTCCCAGCACCATTTGTTTAAAAACCTGGCTTTTTTTTTTTGCATTGAACAGCCTCGGCACCTTTATCAAAAATCAATTGGCTATAAACATAAGGGGCTTATCACTGGACTCTCAATTCTGTTTCATTAATCTATACAGTATGTCCATCCTAATGCTAGTGTAATGCTGTCTTGATTACCAAAGCTATAAAGTAGGTTTTGGGATTGGGAAATGAAAGTCCTCCCATTTTGTGCTTTTTTAAAATTGTTTTTGCTATGCTGGGTCTTTTCATTTCCATATAAATTTTAAGATCAGCTTGTCAGTTTCTGTGAAAAAGCCTGCTGGGATTTTGATAGGGATTGTGTTGACTCTATAGATCAATTTGGGGAGAATTGCCATCTCAACAATATTGATTCTTCTAATCCATGAATATGAAATGTCTCCATTTATTTAGATATCCTTTAATTTCCCTCAGTCATGTTTTATAGTTTTCAGTGTACAAGTCTTGCATTTCTTTTATTAGATTTATTTCTAAGTATTTTATTCTTTTTGATGCTATTGAATAGAATTGCTTTCTTAATTTTATTTTCTGATCGTGCATTGCTGGTATATACAAATGCAATTGATTTGGTTATATCGGTCTTATATCCTTGCTGAGTTTGTTTATTAATTATAATAGTATTTTTGTGGATTCCTTAGGATTTTCCACCTTCAGGATCATGTCATCTGGATAAAGACAGTTTTACTTCCTCCTTTCCAATCTGAATGTCTTCATTTATTATATCTGATTGCACTGTCTACAGCCTCCAATAGAATGTTGAATAGAAGTGGCAAGAGCGAAAATCTTTGCCTTGTTCCTGATCTTAAAGAGAAAGCATTCAGTCTTTCACTATTAAATGTGACATTAAGTATAGGATATTTCTTAGCCTCTCATTATTGGGTTGATGAAGTTCCCATCTATTCCAGGTTTGTCAAGAGTTTGGTTTTTTTTTGTTTTTTTTTTTCATCATGAATGCAAGTTGAATTTTGTTAAATATTTTTTCTGTGTCTATGGAGATGAATGTGTAGGTTTTGTTTCTTATTGTATTAATACAGTGCATTACATTAATTGATTTTTGGATGTTAATCCAGACTTGCATTTTTGGAGACAAATTTCACTTGGTCATGATATGTAATCCTTTTTATATATTGCTGTATTCACTTTAATAATATTTCATTGAGTATTTTTTCATCTATATTCATGAGGGATACTGGTCTGTAATATTATTTTCTTATGATGTCTTTGTCTAGCTTTGGGACCACAGTAATATGATCTTCAAAGAATGAGTTGATAAATGTCCCTTCCTCATCTATTTCCCAAAAGAGCTTGTGGAATATTGGTATTGTTTCTTTTTTAAACATTTGATAGAATTCACAGTGAAGCTTTCTGGGCCCTGGCTTTACTTTCTGAGAAGACTTTTAATTTCCAATCATTCTTGCTTGCTTTAAATATATTCGGATTTTGTAGTTTACTAGAATATATTTAGTGATTTGCAGTTTTGCAGAAATTTATGTATTTCCTCAGTTGTCTAATTCACTGGGATAAAATTGTTCACAGTGTTGTCTTATAATCTTAGAATCTTTTTTTTAAAATTCAGTCACAGCTGTGAATCTTATAATCTTTTAAAAATTCTGTAGGGTCAGAGGTTGTCTCTCTTTCATTAAGGATTTTAGTGATTTGTTCATTCTTTCATTTTTCCTTGATCAAATTAGCTAAAGGTTTTTTTTTCTATTTTGTTGATCTTTTCAAAAAACAAAACCAAATTTTGATTTCACTGATTTTTCTATCATTTATCTCTTTGCTACAACCTGATTTCCACTCTCATCTTTCATTCTGCTTGCCTTGGGTATAGTTTATCCTTTTTCTAAATTCTCCAGGTAAAAGATCAGATGCTGATTTGAGAGCTTTCTTCTTTCCTAACATAGGCTATATATTCTTCTTTAAGCAATTATTTATCTGTATCCAGTAAATTTTGATATGTTTTGGTTTTGTTCTCATTCAGTTCAAAATACTTTGGATTTTCCAAATTTCTTTCTGTTACTGCTTCCTAATTTAATTCTGTTGTGACTGAAGAACATACTTTTTATGATTTCAATTTTTTTTAAGTTACTATGACATGTTTGATGGCCTGGTCTATCCGAGAGAATATATCATGTACACTTGGGAAGACTGTATTTTCTGCTGTCATTAGGAAGAGTGTTCTGTAGATACCAATTAGATTAGGTGGATTGACAGTGCAGTTTAAGGCTTCTATATGTTTGCTGATTTTTTGTGTACTTGTCCTATTAATTATTGAAAAGGGGTCTCTTAGTTCATTCCTGACGCTATAACAAAATACCTTAGACTAGAAAAAAAATACCTTAGACTGGATAATTTATAAACAATAGAAATTTATTTCTCAAAATTCTGGAGCTGGAAAGTCCAAGTTTATGGTGCCAGCAAGTTGAGTGTCTAATGAGGGCTTGTCCAATTCTGTAGATGGTGTCTTCCCAAGGCGTCCTCACATGGTGAAAGGGGGGGACCAGCTCCTTCATACCTCTTTTATAAGGTCAGTAATGCCATTTATGAGCCCTCCTTATGATTTAATCACCTTCTGCAGGCCCTACTTATTAATACTTTAACACTGATAATTAAGGGTTTTTTTGTTTGTTTGTTTTTGTTTTGCTCTTTGTGAGATGGTCTTACTTGGAAGAGTGCCATGATGTCATAGCTCGCAGTAACCTCAAACTCCTAGACTCAAGAGAACCTTTTGCCTCAGCCTCTCAAGTAGCTGGGGACTACAGGTACCCGCCATAAAACCCAGCTATTTTTAGAGATGGGGTCTCACTCTTGCTCAGGCTGGTCTGGAACTCATGAGCTTAAGCAATCCGCCCTCCTCAGCCTCCCAGAGTGCTAGATTACAGGTGTGAGCCACTGTGCCCAGCCTGATGATTAAGTTTTAACATATAAATTTGGAGGAAGGGAAATTTTTAGACCTTACCAAGGAGGTTTTGAAATCTTCTACTGTAATAAGGGGAAAGTTATATATTTCTTTGTATGTGTATATCATTTTTCATTTCATGTGTTATGAAACTTATTAGGATCATTAAAGTTTAGAATTTTTAGGTTCTCTCTTTTATCATTACAAAATGTTCCTTCTATCTTTTTATTTTTTAAGACAGAATCTTGCGGCTCAGCGCCTGTGGCTCAAGCAGCTAAGGCACCAGCCACATACACCTAAGGTGGCGGTTCGAATCCCCAGCCCAGGCCACCAAACAATGATGACTGCAACCAAAAAATGGCCGGGCATTGTGGCGGGTGCCTGTGGTCCCAGCTACTTGGGAGGCTGAGGCAGGAGACTCGCTTGAGCCCAGGAGTTGGAGGTTGCTGTGAGCTTTGATGCCATGGCACTCTACCCAGGGGGATAGCTTGAGGCTCCGTCTCAAAAAAAAAAAAAAAAAAAAGACAGAATCTTGCTCTGATTCCCAGGCTGGAGTGCTATTGTGCCATGACAGCTTACCACAGCCTCAAAATCCTAGGCTCAAGTGATCCTCCTGCCTCAGCCTCTTAAGTAGCTGGGATCAGAGGTGCACCACCACTATGCCTGGCAAGTTTTTCTATTTGTAGTAGTATGGGGTCTCACTCTTGCTCAAGCTGGTCTTAAACTATTGAGTTCAAGGGATCTGCCCACCTCAGCCTCCCAAGATGCTAAGACTACAGGTGTGAGCCACTGTGCCTGGCCATATTTGCCCATTTTTTAGTCAGATTTTTTTTTTTTGAGACAGAGCCTCAAGCTATCCCCATGGGTAGAGTGCCATGGCATCACAGCTCACAGCAACCTCTAACTCCTGGGCTCAAGCGAGTCTCCTGCCTCTGCCTCCCAAGCAGCTGGGACCACAGGCGCCCGCCACAACGCCCGACCATTTTTTGGTTGCAGCCATCATTGTTGTTTGGCGGGCCCGGGCTGGGGATTCGAACCCACCACCTTAGGTGTACATGGCTGGCGCCTTAGCTGCTTGAGCCACAGGTCCCGAGCCTTAGTCAGATTTTTGTTGTTGTTGTTGAGATAGTCAAGCTCCTTGTATGTTCCAGATATCAATCCCTTGTCAGATGATAGTTTGCAAATATGTTCTTCCATTATGTAGGTTGTATTTTCACTCTGTTGATTGTTTCCTTTGCTGTGCAGAAGCATTGGCAATCTCATTTACAATAGCTACAAAAAATATTAGAATACCTAGGAAGAAATTTAACCAAGGAGGCGAAAGACCTATACAAGGAAAACTGGAAAACACTGATAAAAGAAATTGGAGAAGAAAATCAGTACAGTGGCTCATGCCTATAATCCTAGCACTCTGGGAGGCTGAGGCAGATGGATTTCTTGAGCTCAGGAGTTCAAGACCAGCCTCAGCAAGAGGGAGACCTCATTTCTAAAAATAGCCAGACAGTGTGGCGGGTGCCTATAGTACTACCTACACGGGAGACTGAAGCAAGAGGATCACTTGAGTCCAAGAGTTTGAGGTTGTTATGACCTGTGATGCCATCAGCATTCTATCAAGGGCAACAAAGTGAGACTCTGTCTCAAAAAAAAAAAAAGAAAAGAAAAGAAAAAGGAAATTGCAAAAGATACAAATGCAAAGACTTCCTATACTCATGGATTGGAAGAATCAATATTGTTAAAATGATTGCTTGAACTACCCCAAGCAATCTGCAATGCAATCCTAATCAAGATACCAATGACATTCTCCACAGAAATAGAAAAAAAAAGACCCTGAATAGCGAAAGCAATTGAAAGGAAAAGGAGATACCTGGAGGCATGACACCACCAGACATCAAAATATATTACAATAGCGTAGTAACCAGAACAATATGTGCCGGCATAAAAACAGACACATAAACCAATGGATAGAGAACTCGGAAATTAATTTATGTACCTATAGCCAACTGATTTGCAACAAAGTTTTCAAGAACAATCATGGGAAAAAACAGTCTCTTCAATAAATGATGCTGGGAAAACATACAGGAGAATCCCCTATACAAAAATCAACTCAAAATAGATGAAAGACTTAGACATAAGACCTGAAACCATAAAACCACAAGAAGAAAACAGGGGAAATGCTCAGGACATTGGTCTGGGAATGGATTTTAAGAATAAGACCTCAAAAGCACAGGCCACAAAAGCAAACATTAAAAAATGAGATTATATCAGACTAAAAACCCTCTTTGTCTTTTTTTCTTTTCTTTTCTTTTCTTTTTTTTTTTTTTTTTTTTTTTTGAGACAGATCCTCAAGCTGTCACCCTGGGTAGAGTGCCATGGCATCACAGCTCACAGCAACCTCCAACTCCTAGGCTTAAGCGAGTCTCCTGCCTCCGCTTCCCAAGTAGCTGGGATTATAGGTACCCACCATAACGCTGGCTATTTTTTGGTTACAGCCATCATTGTTGTTTGGTGGGCCTGAGCTGGATTCAAACCCACCAGCTCAAGTGTACGTGGCTGGCGCCTTAGCCACTTGAGCTACAGGTGCCACCCCACTCCAGTTCTCTTATAGTTACTGTTTTCTTGGTATATCTTTTCTATTCTTTTGCTTTCTCTTTGTGCTTTTGAATCTATAGTGTGTCTCTTATAGATGGCATATGATTGGAACCTGTTTTTTGTACACAGTCTGACAATCTCTACCTTTTGATTTGAATGCTTATTTCAACTTTGTGTGATTATTGATTTATACCTTATATTTTGCAATTTGTTTTTTTATATTTTGATGTCTTTTCATTTCTCCATTCTTCTATACCTACTTTCCTTTGTGTTAGATAGATATTTTTTAGCACCGCAGTCTCCAGCCCCGAGGCTACAGACTGGTATCAGTTCACTGGCCCATTAGGACCCAGGCTGCACAACAGGAGGTGAGCACTGGGCAAACAAGAGAAGCTTGATCTGAATTTGCAGCCACTCCCCATCACTCACATCATACCTAAGCTCTGCCCCCTGTCAGATCAGGAGTGACATTAAGATTCTTACAGGAGCATGAACCCTACCTTGAGGGATCTAAGTTGTGTGCTATTTATGAGAATGTAATGTACCCCACCACCCCAGTCCACAGAAAAATTGTCTTCTATGAAACTGGTCCCTGATGCCAAAAAGGCTGGGGACCACCGTTTTAGTGTACATTTTAATTCATTTTCTTTTTTGCTATATTTAAAAAATTACTTTCCTAGTAGTTATTCTGAAGCTTATAGTATTAATCCTCACTTAATTCCAATAGGATATAGAAACCTTGCTTCAATATATCTCGCTTTCCTCCTCCTTTGTGCTCCTATTTTCATATAATTACATCTTGGTGTATTATAAGCCTAACAACAAGTTTTATAATTAATGTTTTATGCAGTTGTGTTTTAAGTCAATTAAAAGAAGAAAAGAGTAGAAATATATTTATGATATCTTTTACATTTAATGATATAATGACTTCCATAGGTGCCCTTTATTCATTCCTTCATGTCAATTCAACTTACCACATGGTGTCATTTCTTTTTGACTTGAAGAATTTCCTTTAGCGTTTTCTGTAAGGCAAGTTTACTAGCAATGAATATATTTTTTGTTGCTCTGAGAATGTCACCAATTTTGAAGGATAATTTTGCTGGATATAGAATTCTTGATTGATTGGTTTATTCATTGAATATGGTACCCTACTGCCTTTGGCCTGCATTTTTTTGAAGACAAATTATCTGTAATCTGATTGTGGCTTTCTTTCCAGGATGAGTCATTTTATTATTGTTGCCTTTAAGATGTTGTCTTTGATGACATGCATTATAGTCATAGTCTTTGACTATTAGAGTTTATCTTATGCTATGACCTAAATGTTTCTGTCTCCCACAGCAAATTTATATATTGAAATCCTAACCCCTACACTGATACTATTAGGAAGTGGGGCCACTGGGTATCAGGAGATAGATAAGTCATGAAGGCAGAGCCCTTGTGATTGGGATCAGTCCCCTTATAAAATAGGCCCAAAGGAGCTCATTCATCCTTTCTCCCAGCTGAGGACACAAAGAACCAGAAAGTAGATCATCCTCACAAGACTCTGAGTCTGCTGGCACCTTAATCTTGGACTTCCCAATCTTGACAACTGTCCAGTAAATTTCTATTGTTTATAAGGTACCAAATTTATGGTGTTTTGTTAAAGCAGCCGAAATAGACTAAGATAGTCCATGTGGAGTTCATTAAGCTTATTGTATATGCAGATTGATGTTCTTAATCAAATTTGGGAGACTTTTGGCTATTACTTCTTTTTAAAAATTACCCCTTTTATGGGCTGGGTGTCGCATGCCTATAATCCTAGCACTCTAGGAAGCCAAGCCGGGCAGATTGCTTTAACTCAGGAGTTCAAGACCAGCCTGAGATTGAGACACCATCTCTAAAATTAGCAGGGCATTGTAGTGGGCACCTGTAATCCCTGCAACTTGGGAGACTGAGGCAAGAGAATCACTTGAGCCCAAGAGTTTAAGGCAGCTGTGAGCTATGATGCCATGGTACTCTACCAACAATAACAAAGTGAGACTCTTTGTCTCAAAAAAAAAACAAACTCCTTTTACTTGACAGTATCCCACAGATTTCTAAGAGGCTCTATTCACTTTATTTCATTCTTTTTGTTCTTTAGACTAGATAGTTTCTATTCTCTTCAAGTTTATTGAGTCTTTCTTCTTTCAAGCCAAATCTGCTTTTGAGCCCCTCTTGAGAATTTTCATTTCAGTTATGTTATTATACTTTTCAATTCCAGAATGTCTATATAGTTCTTTTTTATACTTTGTATCTTTCTGTTGACATTCTCTGTTTGGTGAGTCATTGTTGTCATCCTAACTTTAATTCTTTAAACATAGTTTTCTTTAGATCTTTGAACTTATTTTTTAAAAAACAGAGATGAGTCTATGTTGCCCAGGCTGGAAGATGGTGGCTATTCACAGATGCAATCATAGCTCCTTGCAGCCTCAAGCTTCTGGGCTCAATCATACCTCCTGCCTCAACCTCCTCAGAACCTAGGATGCAGGTGTGTGCCACCATGCCCACCTACAACAAAATTATAGTAGCTGGTTTAAGTCATTGTCCACCAAGTCCCCACATCTGAGATTCCTCAGAGACAGCTTCTATTGACTACCTCTTCTCTGTGTACGGCCACATTTTTCTGTTACTTCATTTTTTTGCAAAAAAATATCTGATCTCTCTTAGCATGCACACACCCTTGTGCATGTGCACAGCCTTATTGATCCCCAGTAGTAGGTGGGGCTTGTCAACCCCCCAAGGCCATCTCACTCCTTAGCCCTCTCTTTTTTTTTTTTTTTTTTTGAGACGGAGCCTCAAGCTATCCCCCTGGGTAGAGTGCCATGGCATCACAGCTCATAGCAACCTCCAACTCCTGGGCTCAAGTGAGTCTCCTGCCTCCACCTCCCAAGTAGCTGGGACTACAGGTGCCC
>CAUYQV010090952.1:0-17838 GCA_963574575.1 Galagoides demidoff | reverse complement strand
TCCCCCTAGGTAGAGTGCCACGGCATCACAGCTCATAGCAACCTCCAACTCCTGGGCTCAAGCGAGTCTCCTGCCTCAGCCTCCCAAGTAGCTGGGACCACAGGCGCCCGCCACAACGCCCGGCCATTTTTTTTTTTTTTTGGTTGCAGCCATCATTGCTGTTTGGTGGGCCCAGGCTGGGGATTCGAACCCACCACCTTAGGTGTACGTGGCTGGCGCTCTAGCCGATTGAGCCACAGGCGCCGAGCCATATTGTGCCATTTTCTCAGTAGTTTCATGATCTTAGAAAACTACTTAACCTTCTCTGCTTCAATTTCTTCATGTATAAAATAAGGATGATAATCTATGTCTCATGTTGTTTGGTTTACTTGAATTAAAACATTAACATACTAAGTACACACATTACCTGACATGTACGTAATACTCAATAAATATTAGAATGTGTAACTTCTCTTTATGTAATATAGAAAAGTTTAACTTATACTAAATTTTATGTAAAATTTCTTCTTTGTCAAGAGTAATCAAGAAAAAATACACACATTGTTCTAGACCACACTTCTACAGGGATTTGACCCCTAAAATTCCAGCCATAAGAGATCTTTTTTAATAGTAAGACCTGAGTTCTCAGACTTCCTTTCCTCAGTCAGCAGAGGTCTAGGTGGTATACCAGATCCTCATTTCTTCCTACCCGCCCCCCACAGTTTTGCCTTCTCTATTTGTCTTAAATTCAGAAGAATCGATTTCATTGACCTCTCTTCCCTTTTATATGGTCACTACGAGGGACTTGAGGCATCCCAGTCATTCTAATCGCCCTTCCTATTCCTCAGTCTTCTCTCTCTAAAATTCTTCCCCAGCTTCCAAAACCGTTCAAGTGTGTTCTTCGGAATTCACAGTATTTTATCAGTATAATACAATGCATGCTAGAACTCTTCTCTGAACACCACTTTCTAGTTCTTAGAAAATCTAAGATCTTCCTGAAAGACCCTGGTTATTTTGGGTAGAATATCTAATACAAACAGAAATTTCATGAAAATACCAAACTATAATCCAGAATTTGGGAGATAAGGTGAAGGGCATGTTTGCTCAATATTTCTTAAAGACAAGTTACTAACGCACTTAAGACTACGAATCTAAAAATTACTTTCAGAGATTGCATAGGAAAAATGCAGTCAAAAAGAAATCAATGATTAATTGTACAGATATATATGTGGTATTTCATTTCCTTATAAACTAAGAAAGAAATGAGAACAAGGAGGTAATAAATCCAAAGCTGAAGGAAGCCTTATGGGCTTAATGTCATTACTCTAGGAAATAATCCTGTCCCACAACACATGAAATGGACACACATTAGAAAATGATTCTTGTGGAAGATAATATGCTAAAATATATTTGAATTACTTCAAAAGAAGGTTCATGGTCGTGTTAACAGCCATTAACATGAGGGATATTTCCCTATGTCTCATCTCATTATGCCTGCATCAAATTCTATGACTTTTGTTTATGATCAATAACCAATTTCGTCTTAGAGCACTAAAAGGTTACAATCTGGTTTGGCTCAGAGTGATGAAGATTTACTGGAATGTGAATCGTCCCTTTTAAATAAGCTTCTTGAGTCATCAATTTTCAGAGGTCCTTATGTGTTTGTTGTATTAATCACTGTCTTCTGGCTAATGGGTTCATTTCATAGTTTAAGTCAAACATCAATTTTCGTCTATAAGCCCCAGTTCCTTCCACCAAAAGTGCTCCTCATAGGAACCAGTAAAACACAGTGTCACTGAAAGTTAACTGGGAGACAGTCAACTGAGAGATGGACCGGAGATGAAATGAACAATTCTCCCCTCAGTTGATTTTCAAGACTAATAACAAGTTCATCATGATTTTGAAATTAATTCACTTTAAAACTTTCTTTCCTAATTTAAAAAATGAAATATAAAATATTTAACATATAATATTAAGTAATATTAATTACCACTGTCTTGCCCACTGGTAATTTAGAATTCCAGTCACTCAGTGTTTCATTTAGTAAACCTCTCCTGTATACATCTGTATAAATAAATAAATAAAACCAAAGACAGAAAATTGGGGGAGGTAAAGATAAATTCCAAAATGTTACCTTGGGAAACAAGGTGAATAGTGATACCACAAAGTAAAACAGAGAACAAACAACTCCTCCCCCCAAAAAGAGAAAAGTACAGGTGGATTTTACTAAGTAGAATGAACACAATATTACATTTGACTAAGACGTTAACGCAAGTTAGTGCAGAGTGATTACACGCCATGAGTGCGGAAGTCAGAACAAAAGAAACTAGAGACTTGATTCCAACATTTTGAATGTCATATATAGTGGATATAATATATGCATATATATATTATTATTATTATTATTATTTGTAGAGACGGAGTTTCACTTATAGCTCTCTCTGTAGACTGCTGTGACATCACAGGTCACAGCAACCTCTAACTCCTGGGCTTAGATAATTCTCTTGCCTCAAGCCTCCCAAGTAGCTGGGACTACAGGTGCCCACCACAGCACCAGCTATTTTTGTTGTTGTTGCAGTTTGGCCAGGGCCAGGTTTGAACCCGCCACCCTTGGTATGTGGGGCCTGCACCCTACTCACTGAGCCACAGGTGCCGGCCAGTGGATATAATATTTTCTGCCCAAGTCACCTTTGTAGAGCAAACGCATCAGTCTGCCAGCTGCTGATGAAATAGCACCAAGTCAGATCCTTCACTGGGGTTTTCCTTCAGTGAGCATCTGTTTGCTCCAAATTACATCTCTTCCTGGGTCAGGGGAGGGGGAAGGACACCTGTGGACAATTACTGCGTGATGTGCTGTTTGAAGCCTGACATCCTTATTTTATTTGGGACAACTCTAAAGATCCCCCCAAGCTCCAAGCTCCAGAACTTCCTGTGCCTTGGGTGAGCACTCAGGGACACCACATTGCAGATGGGTTCCTCCTGGGGCTGAATCTCGCAGCTCGCATTCTTGTAGGCAATTCTCTTAAGAGCATTGCCAATCAACCTTCTCTTTGCAATTCCCCACTTCCAGGAAGCCTGTCTAATACAGCAGCAGCCCAAATCCGAGAGCATACAGGTGGAAACATGCCAGGCTTGGTCCGGAGTAAGGGAACTAGCGGAGTGCTGTAGGATCTGGAGACAAGAGCCTATGCATGGGAGTGGTGCCGAGATTACTGAGCCACAGGGGACGGAGCAGCACAGAACTGAGGAAACCGAGCTTATCAATATGGACTGTGAAACAGAATTCAGTGCCTGGCGATCTACCCTGGAGGATCATACTAATCCTCTCCCAGGTTAGCTCTTGAAATGTGGAAAAATACTGACTCAAAGTAAATTAAGTACAAATGCCACAATACCAAGCAGACGGGGAAAAAAATTAAAAAGCAGCAGAGAGGTCAGATAAGTAAACTAAAGTGGATATAGCACATAAGCCTGGGTAAACTATTGACGGTACTCCAAGCAAGGCCTTGGGGACAGTCCAGTCAATAGCAGGATAAGAAATGAGCTGGTAAAAGGGAAGTACAAATTATTATGAAGCTTAGAATGGCTGTTCTCTGATGCTGTTACATTAATGGACATCCTGACAGTTATTAGAGTGATGGGACCTCAAAATAAAGATGAGATAGTGGTGGTGCTCAGTCAGCAGAAGCAGATAAGTACAGTAATCACAGAGTGGAGAGATCTGATTTGTAGACAGGGGAGCCTTTACTCAGGAGATACGAAGACAGTTAACAAAACGTGTCAGTCTTGGAGGAAAAATTAACAGGCAGTCAACAAGGGTTTATTTAATGTATGGAATCAAATTAAATCAAAGAAGGATGATGAAGAGACTGAGGAAAGCTATCCTTTAAAAATTCAGTCTTTCCCCAGATTCCAGAGCTGCTCAGTCTTTAGACCACGAGCCCAGTGACTAAAAGAGAGGTTGGGTTTATAACAGGGAACCTTTTTTCACGGTGGCAAATACTCAATTCTAATTATCCAGTACTTTACCAAAATGACCCACAAATCTTTTATCCGGGCAACCTGGGAATTGGGAAAAGGGAAATATACAGATCTTTCAAGGACTAATGTAAACATGAACACAGTGAAAAGTAAAATAAAATACAGTAAAAAGGAACCAAAGAGGACCCATAGAACGCAAATACATTACATGTTGTGCTAAACTTTCCTATAGATTAAATGCCACGGGGGGAAAAAGAAAAAGCAGCACACTTCAAGGGACATAGTGTTAGAAATTATCCACACCAAAGCACTGAAAGAAAAAAATGATTTAAAATAATAAAACACTTATTTTTATATTAAATGTGTACAGTGATGAGTCTAAGAAATCTAACATGAATACTAATAAAAAATTAGTGCTTCTTCCAGAAAAAGTAAAAAAAATAAAGAAATAATTTGCTAATACATTCCAAATTTGCTCTCAGGTCCAAAGTCACATGTTCTAGAAGTTCAATAAATCTCAACCGGGGAAACAAACGAACAAAAAAGCTGAAGCATGTGATTCAAATTTTATATCATCAGAATTAAAGAGAAAGAAAGCTCCAAAATGAAAAGGAAAGAGAAATGAAATCTAGACCAATAAATAGAATAATATTGTTTACTTCATCAGAGACAATGAAAACCAGAATACATTGCAGCAACAGCTATCAATTCCTGGAAAAAAAGTGTTATCAACTGAGAATTCTTCATGTGGTAAAATATCTTCAGTAAAAGAAAAACTGGGAGAATGGATCATAAGAATACAGCACTTCTTTTTTTTTTTTTTTTTTTGGAGACAGAGCCTCAAGCTATCCCCCTGGGTAGAGTGCCATGGCATCACAGCTCACAGCAACCTCCAACTCCTAGGCTCAAGCGAGTCTCCTGTCTCAGCCTCCCAAGTAGCTGGGACTACAGGCGCCCGCCACAACACCTGACCATTTCTTGGTTGCAGCCATCATTGTTGTTTGGCGGGCCCGGGCTGGGGATTCGAACCCACCACCTTAGGTGTATGTGGCTGGTGCCCTAGCCGCTTGAGCCACGGGCACTAAGCCAGAATACAGCACTTCTAAAGGAAGTTTAAAGGTTAAAGGAAGTTCTAGAGATTAGAGAAACATTAGAGTTTTCCTAAGGAAATAAAATCATGTGAATAGTATAGTAGCTAAATCCAGTGGAGTGTCATTTAGAAGAAATGTGCTGTAAACATGAAGTTACAAGCAAGTTCGAAGTAAAAAGATGGAAAAATATACTTTAATACTATAGGAAAAGATATAAAGATGAAGAAGGGTATTTCATAAAGGCGAAACCACCAATTAAATGAGGAAACAGAATCATATGTCTCTACCTCTAAAAAAAAAAAAACCATATAAAAATAGATGAGTTTACAATTATCATTAAAATTTTTACAGAAAAATTAATAAGGATACAGAAGGCCTGAACAAAGTCTCAACTATTGTGACATAGGTGAACTTGATAGAATAATTTACTTCGCTACAAAAGAATATGCAGTCATTTCAAAGAGCACATTCAACAGATGGCCCCTCGGATAAATGAATTAAAGCATAACTGATGAAATCGCTCCACAGCTGTTTGGAGCACCTCAAATTTTATTTCACACTGAAAGAAGGCGTCGTATGGCAATGACTCCCTCGGGCTTACCCAGATTTCAAAAGTGCACACGTCACTTATTAAAGTTGGTAGGAGCAATTTCAGTTCTGAAACCACGGCTTTATGCTGACCTAATCTGAAAATACGCCAGGACTGACTCTCCTTTCATTATATTGAGGGAAAGAAAATCATCTCTAATGTTTATGCCTCAGATTCCCAGCCATTTTATGTAAGGACTTTCAAGTGATTAAAGTATTTTCTGCCATTTTTAGCTTAAATCACCTGATGTGATCAGCTTTCTCATAAACTATGAGAGTTTAAGCTACTTACAGCGCCTTAGTACTGCCCCACTGAGTAATGGGCTTATGAGAATGTGTCCCCTGGATTGTCTGATTTTTAGAATGGTGGTTTGTTTGATGGATTTTCAACCATTATCTTCCTAAGCTCTACAATACATTTTTAACGGAGAGCTAATTGTGTGATGTTTATTGTTTTGGTATGGTCTATTTAGTGGTTTTATTGCTAGAATATTTTTGCTATTTCCAAATAGGAATTGATAGAAAATTTTCCAAATTATTCCTCAAATGATGCTTCAGGACTGAATAATTTTGTTTCAAGAAAATAAAAAACACAAGACTGCTTGTTTGTGTGCTGTCAGTAATAGCCTATAAATAATCAAGAAATTGTTGATTCAGGTAAGAGAATTAGGTATTGTGGAAAGCCTTTGAAAAGCTGAGAAATTACAGGAGCCAAATCCCAAGTGGAGGAACTGACATTTCATACCAGTTTTTAATTTGGGAAATTGAGCATATTGCTAAGAGAATATATTGATTTAATTGTCTGTATTTAAACAGTTAATTTAGAAGTAAATAGTGTAAAAATCATCAAGATAGCTTTGGTTAAAGTTATTATTTGGTTAACATTCTCTAATTCCTATTACTGTTTGTTTGAAAGACATTTTTTTTTCCCCTACTCTTAGTTACCCTTCAAAACTGTGTTCACTTGACTAGACAATTATTGTAAAATTAAAATAAAATAATTAATTTTCTAAAGGCTATGTACTAATTGAAGTTATTTTCATTGAAGGAGGGAAAGAGAAACAATTCCATCCTGAAGAATAATTTCACCTAAGACACTGTGAAACCAAGAACATAATATGGGAGTTTGGTCGCAGCATCTTCTGTTCAAAAAACACAATCCTTAAAAAGTCTGCAGTTTCAGAAACAGCTATTCCCAGTCCTTTGATCTGCAGAGCATCAGACTCTGTTAGATGTCATAAAATTGCAAACCAGTCCCTAATGAAAGGTTGAATTTCTATAATCAGTTCTTTAAGAGCCACTAACAACCATTTGGAGCTAATGACACTCTCCCTCATTGTGCTAAATGGAGCCAGTGAAATGTTTAAGGGTCATAGCAAGACTCTGCTATGCTGTGATGTTGCGTTCACATGAAACAAGAGATGTCTTACGTTGAGGAGACAACTTTAGGCTGTGAAAGTCTGAGGTCAGATCTCAGAAAAAGAAAATGAACAAAGCAAATTGCATTTTCCCAAATAGTGGCATTTAAGATGTTAATATTTTCATTAGCTTGACTTTCAAATCTGTGAAAGGACCTTTCACTCTCCCTAGCAGATTTGGGGAGCTTAGGACTCTTTGCTTTCTCGGTTTCCTCTCTTTTTAGTACATAGACAGGACGAAAGATCAGAAAATTATTTAACTATAAGTAACCGAATAAACCAAAAGTTTAGAAAATGCACTGCCATGAAGGCTATCCAGAGTTGGTTAAGTCGAGGCTCCAGAGGTGAGGGCTCTGTGTCAGTTTCTCGGGGAGTCCCCTCTTTACCCCAGATAAGAATATAGTCACTCCTACTGTTGGGGTTACATGTGAAAGTGGCCAAAGCCAGGAAGCAGCAAGTGCCTACCTTAGTTCCCTTTCTTTTTGTTTTTTAATTGTTGGGGATTCATTGAGGGTACCAAGAACCACATTACAGCTATTGCATTTGTTAGGTAAAGTCCCTCTTATTATTGTGTCCCACCCCCAAAAGGTGTGTCACACACTGTGACTCCCAACCCCCTCCTTCCCTCTCTCTGCTTTCCCCTTCCCCAAGCCCCCACCATGTACTAGGTCATTAATTGTCCTCATATCAGAATTGAGTACATAGGATTCTTGCTTCTCCATTCTTGTGATGCGTGGATGTGTTCCACTTCCATCAAGGTTAATACAAAGGATGTAAAGTTTTCATCGTTTTTAATGGCTGAATAGTATTCCATGGTATACATACCACAGCTGCTTAATCCATTCCTGGGTTGGTGGGCATTTATTTAGGTTGTTTCCACATTTCAGTGAGTGTAGATTAAGCTACAATAAATAGTTTAGTGCAAATGTCCTATGGTAAAAGGATTTTTTTCCTTCTGGGTAGATGCCCAGTAATGGGACTGCAGGATCAAATGGGAAGTCCAGCTTGAATTCTTCAAGGGTTTACCATACTTCCTTCCAAAAAGATCATATTAGTTTGCAGTCCTACCAGCAGTGGAAGTGCTCCCTTTTCTCCACATCCACGTCAGTATCTGCAGTTTGGAGATTTTGTGATATGGGCCATTCTCTCTGGAGTTAGATGATATCTCAGAATGGTTTTGATTTGCATTTCTCTAATAATCAGGATGATGAGCATTCTTCATAAGTTTGCTAGCCATTTGTCTGTCTTTTTTAGAGAATGTTCTATTCATCTCTCTTGCCCATTGATATATGGGATTGTTGGCTTTTTTCATGTGGATTAATTTGAGTTCTCTGTAGATACTAATTATCAAGCTTTGGTCTGATTCAAAATATGCAAATGTCCTTTCCCATTGTGTGGGTTGTCTATTCACTTTGGTTGTTGTCTCCTTAGCTGTACTGAAACTTTTCAGTTTAATTAAGTCCCATTTGTTTATTTTTGTTGTTGCAATTGCCATGGAAGTCTTCTTCACGAAGTCTTTCACCAGCCTGATATCTTCTAGTGTTCTTCCTATGCTTTCTTTTAGGATTTTTATCATTTCATGCCTTAAATTTAGGTTTTTTATCCATCTTGAATCAATTTTTGTGAGTGGAGAAATGTGCGGGTTCAGTTTCAGTCTTTTACATGTGGATATCCAGTTCTCCCAGCACCATGTATTGAATAAGGATTCTTTCCCCCAGTGTAAGTTCTTGTTTGGTTTATTAAAGATTAGGTGTCCGTAAGATGTTAGTTTCATTTCTTGATTTTCTATTCGATTCCAAATCTCTATGTCTCTATTTTTGTGCTAGTAACATGCTGTTTTGACCACTATGGCTTTGTAATACAGCCTAAAGTCTGGTAGGCTGATGCCAGGTGTTTGTTTTTATTACTAAGAATTGCCTTAGTTATACAGGGTGTTTTGGTTCCATACAAAATGCAGAATCATTTTTTTCCAAATCTTGAAAGTATGATGTTGGTATATTAATAGGGATGGCATTGAATAGATAGATTGCTCTGGAAATTACAGACATTTTAACAATGTTGATCTTCCCAGCCATGAGCATGGTATGTTCTTCCATTTGTAAATATCCTCTGCTATTTCTTTTCTTAGGATTTCATAATTTTCTTTATAGAGGTCCTTCACCTCCTTTGTTAGGTATATTCCTAGGTATTTCATTTTCTCTAAAGCTATGGTGAAGGGAGTTGTGTCCTTAATTAGACTCTTATCTTGGCTGTTATTGGCATATACAAAGGCAAATGACTTGTGGACACTGATTTTATATCTCATGAATCAATTTTATTCAAACTCTGAGCCTGCATTTTTCTTTGGCTTTCATGTCTTCATTATCACTAGAACTTTTTGAGTCCTTTAACAGTTCTCTACAATGAATTACATTCTGCCTAAATTATCTGAGAGACAACATATTTAAAGTCTATATATGTTGTGGCTGGGGCAGAAAAAGGGGATGGAAAGAAAGCCTCAGATATGTGAAAGCTATGGGTACTATTCTTGGATTGGGTAGTAGATTTATAGATCTTTACTATTTATCAATTTTAAAAAGACACTGCCAGGCACAGACCAATGATAATATATCATCAACCACAGATTATAATTAACTCAATTCTATCAATTTGAAGTCTGAAAAGGAAAGAGGAAAAGAAACAATACAGAGTATTCCATAATGTGAGAGACACAGAAAGCATTTAGATATAAGGTCTCTCCTTATTTTCTTGAAGATAATTTGGGGAAAATACCTAGACATTTACAATTAGCATTTTATATATAATTGAATAATTAAAGATAAATTAAAGATAATTGATAAATGAAATAAAATGATAAATCATTTTTTCTTCCTATGAATTTTTTTTTTTGTGACACTGCCTCAATTTGTCACCTTCAGTAGAAGGCCGTGGCATCAGAGTTCACAGCAACCTCAAATTCTTGGACTCAAGTGATTCTCTTGCCTCACCCTCCCAAGTAGCTGGGACGACAGGCACCTGCCACAATGCCCAGTTATTTTTAGAGACAGGGTCTCATTCTAGCTTAGGTTGGTCTCAAGCTCATGAGCTCAGGGGATCCACCTGCCTTGGCCTCCCATATTGCTGGGATACAGCCACTGTGCCCAGCCGTCCTATAACTCTTATACCCAACCATTCTCTTTCCCTCCAAAACTATTTTTGATTAATATAGCTGGCAAAGACACTAAACAGAGAAGATAAAGTTTAAAAAAAAAATAACAACAACAATGACAACTGCAACAAAAAACAGCTGGGCATTGCGGCAGGCACCTACGGTCCTAGCTGCTTGGGAGGCTGAGGTAAGAGAGTAGCTTAAACCTAAGACTTTGAGGTTGCTTGAGCTGTGAAGCCATAGCACTCTACCGAGGGTAACATAATGAAACTCTGTCTCAAAAAACAAATAAATAAATAAAAATAAAAATAGTCATATGTAGTATTATTAATTATAAATTACAAAGTTATAAATCAAAAGTTACAATTATAAATTATAAAGTTATATTACATGTGACTTTATTATAAAATAAAAGAACTGGATTACAAGTATAGCTATAGTTATAATCCAGTTAGTTATCATAATCTATAACCCTCTTACCTCAAGGGAATTAGTCAGGTAGACTATATTCTCCATAAGCACTGCCTGTTCATCAAATTCTAATTGCAAATCCAAAACACGAGGTCCCATCTTCTCCAGATTTTCCTAATAGCAGTAATAGTATGGAAAAACAAAATCACAAGGAGTATGGTGAAAAGAATTTATTTTCTCCAAAGCAATTATTCTTCTCTCAGTTGATAAAATCTTTAAATTTCAACAAAAGAAAGGCCTTGACTCATGGTTTCCTTTATCTATGTTTGCTTATTAATAAAATTTATTAGTTTAGCATAATTATCATTTAAAGCATGATAAAAGTAAGGCAGCACTGAAAATATTGGAAGGCACAAAGGGTTCAGATTTATAAAACAAATATGGTTTTATCATTGTTTATTTAGAATGACTTAATATGCAAGCCCAAAGAATTTACTCTGACAAGGAATCAAACAATGTGTGAAAATATCCCTTCAGGGAACAAAAAAAAATTAGTTTCTAAGATACCACCTTCTTACAGCTATTTCAGAGAATAATGAAGCAATAGCAATCAAACAAAAAAATGCCCAAAGATATTCCTACAAAGTTTAAAAAAAAAAAAAAAGAAAAAATTATGCTATACTGGGTACTTAGATAATCCTATAGCATATATAAAAACTATTTTTTATTCTTAATCTTCTTTTCTTTTCTTTTTTTCTTTTTTTGAGACAGTCTCATTTTGTCACCCTCAGTAGAGTACTGTAGCATCACAGCTCACAGCAACCTCAAACTCTTGGGCTTAAGCGATTGTCTTGCATGAGCCTCCCAAGTACCAAGTACCTGGAACAATAGGAGCCCACCAAAATACCTGGCTATTTTTCTGTTGCAGTTGTCACTGTAATTTTAGGTTCAAACCTGCCAGCCCTAGGGATATGTGGCCAGTGCACTACCCACTGAGCCACGGGCACAACCCTATTCTTAGTTTTCTGGAACATTAACTATTTCTTGCTCTGAATGTACTTTTAGATACTGTGTTTCCCTGAAAATAAGACACTGTATTATATTATTTTTTCTCAAGAAGACACACTAGGACTTATTATCAGGGGATGTCTTATTTTTATTAAGTATAATACAACAATCTATATTTATTTAAATACAGTTAAGTCATCTTCTTCTGGAACCTGACAGGGTGAGCCAACCTTGTTGGTGGGGCTGGTTACTGATGCGTGAACTCCTTTCCCCTAGCTGTTTGCATGTGCAGTAGGATGCCTGCTACCAAGGTTACCACACGCACACCCACGCAAGCACGGAAAAACGAGCTGTGGCAGATAAAAAGTACTTCAGTCTTCCTTACGGCTCCAGACCGAAATGCATGGCGTGGCCATGCAGATACGCCCATCACTATAGGTCTTATTATCAGGGTAGGGCTTATATTTAACAAATGCATAGAAAACCTGGTAGGGCTTATTTTTTGGGTAGGTCTTATTTTCGGGGAAACACGGTATCCAAGTACATACGCACAGGTATAGCTAACTACCTAGAACACATTATGCTTATATGAAAGTGACTTGACATTATTCCTGCTGCTGTTTTAGTTTACCAAGTTCTGGGTTTTTTCTCCCCCCATGAAAAAGTACTAGAAAGCCATTTTCTTGGGGTACCCATAGCTCAGTGGTTGGGGCACTGGCTACATACTCCAGGGCTGATGGGTTCAAATCCAGCCTGGGCCTGCTAAATGAAAAAAAAAGCCAGGTGTTGTGGCGGGTGCCTATAGTCCCACCTACTAGAGAGTCTGAGGCAAGGGAATTGTTTGAACCTAAGAGTTTGGGGTTGCTGAGAGCTATGACACCTCAATACTCTATTGAGGGTAAAAAAGTGAGACTGTCTCAATTAAAAAAAAAAAAAGAAAGAAAAAAGAAAGCCATTTTCTTATTTTCAGATGCATTAATCACCTTCGAAGTTAACAAAACCACTAATTTCCCTTGTTAAATTAGCATTATTGTTTTTAAAATATAGTACCACTCAGTCTGATACTTGTTCTCTAAATTTAAACAAGATCCTAAAGAAGCCAACTCTTGAATCTAGTGTCATCATAAATATGACTACTTTTCAAATTGGTTTTACTGGATTCAAACAGATTATTGGTTCCAGTAACTCTAGGAAAAACACCCTAATATAAGACAGAATATATTTATCCCCCAAACTGAAAAGAAAGTCAGAACATGATGAGAATAAATCAGTGCAGTGATTCTAAACCAATTTTTATTCCACAATACATATTTTCACATGTTTAGCAATTCCACAGGTAAACTCAAAATCTGATAGCTCATTTCTCATCATCATTGATTAAAAAGTGCTATATTAGCAGATTTCTGGGGGGACACTGTGCCTAAGGCTTTTCTCCCTCCCTGTCAATACATTTTCTCCCTCCCTGTCCTATCTAACCATTACTCACGTGGTCACAGCTGTGTAAGGTCCATGGCTTACCTTAATCATGGCAACAAATGGCATTGCTTTCTTCATATACTTCTTCAATTCTGGCAAACTGCCTAGTTCAGCAGCAATAGTTTTGTTATCAGGCAATTTCCCATTGTTGGCCTAAAAAAAGGAAGTAGGGAGAGGAATGTAGAGAAAAGTACTTTTAAAATAAGGCAGAATAGTAGATGTACCTTTAGGAAGTATGCCAAACAAAATGGTGACCTCTATCAGTCTGGTTTTTTTGTTTTGTTTTGTTCTGTTTTTGAGACAGAGTCTCACTTTGTCGCCCTCAGTAGAGTGCCATGGTGTCACAGCTCACAGCAACCTCAAACTCTTGGGCTTATGAGATTCTCTTGCCTCAGCCTCCCGAGTAGCTGGGACTACAGGCGCCCACCACAACACCCAGCTTTGTGTTGCTGTTGTTGCAGTTGTCATTGCTGTTTTAGCTGGCCGGGGCTAAAATTCAAACCCACTACCCTCAGTATATGGGGCTAGCGCACCTCCCCACTGAACCACAGGCGCCACCCCATCAGTCTGTTTTCTAACAGAGGAAGATGTCTAGTCCCTAGCATCATGAGGAAGTAAAAGCTCACTGAGCAATACTTATTCAGCAATACATTTCAGAACACTATTCCCTCTAAATTCACAAGATACATGCTTTTTAGCTTTAAAGAGAAAAAATGTGATTTGTTCTTGGCATTTTATCTTTCCTTACAATAACAGCAAATCCAGGATTTTAACATTAGATTTTACTTGGTTAGAAACTGAACTAGTCTTAGAAAAATCTCATCTGTCTTCAAACTTCTAATTGCATTTTATTAGTCATATTAAAATGAAAAGCTACACAACTATCATACAAGATTTATATAATGTCTACCTTGGAACACTCTTATAAATTATTACCACAAATGTGAAAAAAAGAATCACTACTTACGGACCTGTTAAAATCGTATAATTTCTATCTATTCAAAATAAATGCCTATATTGGGGTGGCGCCTGTGGCTCAAAGGAGTAAGGCGCTGGCCCTATATTACTGGAGGTGGTGGGTTCAAACCTAGCCCTGGCCAAAAACTGCAAAAAATAAATAAATAAATGCCTATATTACATATGACTAATATGTATATAGTCCAAAACAGGATGAATAGATCAATATTTACTTCTGTAAATAACCACCTGCCTCAGGTGAATAGAATAAGAAATAAACAACATGGGATTCTTAGAGTTTTAAGTGATTTAGATTTATTTTCTCCATATTTTATTTGTTTTTTTTTTAAGACAGAGTCTCAAGTTGTCCCCCTGGGTAGAGTGCTGTGGCATCACAGCTCACAGCAACCTCCAATTCCTGGGCTCAACCGAGTCTCCTGCCTCTGCCTCCCAAGTAGCTGGGACCACAGGCGCCCGCCACAACACCCAGCTATTTTTTTGGTTGCAGCCATCATGGTTTGGTGGGCCCGGACTAGATTTGAACCTGCCACCTTAGGTGTATGTGACTGGTGCCTTAGCCATTTGAGCCACAGGTACCAAGCCTTTTCTCCTTATTTTGAAAGCATAACACCAAAGCCAAGGGTTGGGAATGAATCTAAATGAAAAGTGACATATAGTAAGATTTAAGTATAAGGGGAAAAATATTTCACTTGTCAATGTGTTTAAAAGAGACGTGGGTGAGAAATATTCCTTTCCCTTATGTCAGGAAAAAGATGCCATATTCAACATAAGAACACTTTTCTTGATTATAAGCTAACATTCTAATTCTTTTGGATGCAAACAAACAAAAATTTAAAAGGAAGCTGATAATGCCAAAAGATGACAATGTTTTGAAACAATACATCTATCTATCTAGTCAATGAATCTAAGTACAACTTTTGAAAAAACAGAGGTGATGCAATGTTTAATACATAAGATGTTACATACTGTATTTGGTTTTTCCACTGTTTTCTTGAAAATGCTGGTGTTAATATATAATACACATACATCTATCTAGTCAATGAATATAAGTAAAAGTACAACTTTTGAAAAAACAGGTGATGCAATATTTAATACATAGGATGTTACATACTATATTTGGTTTTTCCACTGTTTCCTTGAAAACATTGGTGTCAATATATAATACACTGAGGTAAAGTTTCATTTTTCTACCAAGCAAAGTAGCTTTTCTTGAGACAGAGTCTCACTTTGTCGCCCTCGGTAGAGTGCTATGGTGTCAGAGCTCACAGCAACCTCAAACTCTCAGGCTTAAGCTATCTCCTGCCTCCGCCTCCCAAGTAACTGGGACTACAGGCACCTGCCGAAAGGCCACTATTTTTTGTTGTTGTTGCTGCAATTATCATTGTTGTTTAGCAGGCCCTAGCCAGGTTTGAACACAGCCAGCACCTGAACACAGGTGCCAAGCCACCTTCTATTTCTTTTATACATAAGCAAAAGTGGATGAACTTTTCCAAAAAATTAGATTCACAAAGAAAACAAAAAAACTTACTCTACTCTTACTATCAAATTTTACAAATGTAGGCTTAGGACCTGTGGCTCAAGTGACAAAGGCGCCAGCCACGTACACCTGAGCTACTTGGTTCAAATCCAGCCCGGGCTCTCCAAACAACAATGATGGCTGCAACCAAAAAATAGCCAGGCGTGGTGCGTGCCTATAGTCCCAGCTACTTGGGAGGTGGAGGCAGGAGAATCACTTGAACTCAGGAGTTGGAGGTTGCTGTGAGCTATGATGCCACGGCACTCTACCCAGGGCGATAGCTTGAGACTCTGTCTTAAAAAAGAAAAAAAATTTTTTACAAATGTAAAACAGGTTTGTGTCTCTTTTTAACTGTACCTCAGTGTGTCTACCAATAACTATTCTAAAGCAAAAAAGCCAAAATTCTGTAACACGTACTTTGTTTCCACATCTTGAATGTTAAAGAAAAATGTTTTCTTCTTTGCAAAAAGTTAGAACTAAGTTTAAATAGTTTCCTTTAAATAGAACTGTCATTACCTAATAAGGCCAAAAACATTATCAAACTGAATAACATTTTCTTTTAAAGTACTCAAGAACCCAGCTTCAATTTTTTCAAACACAACAAAGTTAAGATTTCATGAATCCCACTATTCAAGGCACAGCAAATTAAAAAGGCAAACTCTACCCTGTTATGAAACTCTAAAGTGTTTCATAATTTCAACTACATATATGAAACCCCTCGTATCTTTTAATTACATGCAACTAGATATATTTTTCTATGAAGTTTCAGAAATGAGGAAAAAACTTTTCCCTCAGTGTCCGTTTATGAGCTGCCAAGATTAACAAAGGATACTCCCCCCAGCCTAGAGGGAATGAAACAAGGCTGCCTATCTTCCTTTCCCTAGATATCGCCAACATCCTAAAAGCAAGAACAACATAAACAACATACAACACCGTAGGAAGAAAACATCTACTGAAAGCATCACCTCAAAGTGGTTACGTAGAATTGACAGGGTGGTATGTTGCCATGGTGGATAGTTCTTTGCCACATAGATGGTGCAATGTGAGGGCTTCTGAGGCAGGTGGTTGTCAATCTTCTACATGATATAAGAAAAGGAGAAAACAAAGAAAAGGGAAAAACATTTCATTGCTTGTATGTGTACATTTAAATCAAAGATGAGAAGAACCTTTCCCCACCATATATCACCACTGCCTCTAACACTGAAAAATATATATACTATTCAACTATATTAGTAGTGAATTTAGCATTATATATTTTAATGAAAGTGTTTTTAGAATTTTCATTACTGTTAAATGTTGACCAATAATTTCTAAGGAATATTTTTGAAATGACTTACCTTCCCTTTAGCTGGCATCATGTAGTTCTTGAGTCGTAGTCTAAGGTCATGTGCTACTTCCATGAGGTACTGCGAGGAACGGATCAAGGCTTCATCCACAGGACCTGCTGCAGGCCATGAAGCATTCAGAATTGAATTCGTCTTTTAAAAAAACAAAAACAAAAAAAGGTTCGGTAAGATTAGACAATACAACTATTTTATGATTCTTGATTACAGTTTCATACCAAGGCTACCATCTGTAATTGCGTGTTCAAAGTTCAAACCTGACTACACATAACCACTTCCACAGGCCCTGATCTAATGTTCCCTAGAATTCAAGCTATGAAGTCTGACTCTACATTCTTAATTAGCATCCATTTGTACAAGCATATTAATACCCACACACATATGCTCACTTTCAAAGAAAATTATGTAATGCTAATTTGCCTAAATTTAATCATTATTATATAAATGCATACTCTCAGTTTTCACCCTGTTAATATATTCAGTATTGAAAGTATGGCTATTTGGTATACAGATCATAAGCACATTTCTGCATTGTTCATGCATTTAAAAATACAAAAGAGCCTGACTAATAAGGTTGGAGAGGAGTTATTAAACCAGCCAATCTATTTATCTGCTAGCCTGGGAGAAATAATTGAATTTATCTTCACAGCAAGAATACTAATATATTACTAAATATAAAATCCTATATACGCTTGAAGTTTTATATAAAATAAGAATATTTATGCAAATATATACCTCTACCTTTGTTTATAAGAAACTCTTTTTTTTTTTTTTGAGACGGAGCCTCAAGCTATCCCCCTGGGTAGAGTGCCATGGCATCACAGCTCATAGCAACCTCCAATTCCTGGGCTCAAGCGAGTCTCCTGCCTCCGCCTCCCAAGTAGCTGGGACCACAGGCGCC